>WEKY01029204.1:59703-90241 GCA_013390045.1 Picathartes gymnocephalus | reverse complement strand
CCACTGAAAAGGGTCTGGCACCAACCTCTTGGAAGCCACCTTTAGGATATTTATATGCATTAATGAGAAGCCCTTTCAATTTTCTCTGTTCCAGACTAAACATGTCCAGATCCTACAATTTCTCTTTGTAAGACAGATACTCCAGACTCCTCATCATCTTTGTGGCCTCTGTTGGGCCCTCTCCACTGTCTCATTGTGTTTCCTGCAATGAGAGAGCTGGACACAGCACTCCAGATGAGGCCTCACTAGGGGCAGGATCACTTCCCTGAATTTGATGGCCACACTCTGCCCAACGTACTCCAGGAGATTTCTACAGTTAAAATGAAGGACTCATTTTCCAGTCATTCCATAACTTCAATAAAAGTGAGTGTCTGACATTGATAACTACTGTGCTCAATTTCCATCCATTCTATGACTTTCAGTGGCCCCTGAAAGTGTTCAACAAATTTCAGCAACCTAGGTTATAACTTGTTGGACTAAGCAAGACCCTTAGGAATATTCACTTCATCTTGAACTATCTAAGGCAACCAAGGGACCACTTAACTAGGATGTCCAACTTTCTTTCGATAGTATTAATAAATTATGCTATCATAAATTAAACTTTTAAAATGTATGTGATTGTAAGAAGTAGGGCTCCTTTTGAAAGGAGTGGTAAAGTGATTCAAAGGAGAATTTTTGATGCACTCCCTTAAGTGTTCTCACTGAACCACTGAACCTTCCTATGCACATTCAGCTACATATCATTGTCACTGTCATTCCTAAGAGAAGGTTATAAAGAAATCCTCTTAGGAAGGCTTCTGATACAAAAAAAAATTGAACAGTTTATAAAATGGTATTGAAACCAAGTGATAAATATGCAAATTAAACTTACCAGGTGGCAGGAACTATTTCAATGTTCCTTTTCACCTTTAGAGAGAGTCTGAAAGTCTTCTGCCAGTCTCTCAGTCTCGAAGTGATTTTGAAGAATACTTGATGAGCAAATTTAAAATTTAAAATTTAATTTCTGAGGTCATTCTTATACACCAAATGGAATACTTCAAGAAAAAAGCAAAAATCAGGTATGAACACTGGTAATGAAGAGAATGCAAAGAACAAAGGGAGAAAAAAAGCTATGCAAGGCTGGAAGCGAAGTCTAGAAGCAAAAAACAAAGAGTTACACCCACAGAAAATCTTAAGAGTGTTCATAACAAGTCAGAAGGGTTGTTGACCTGTTTCAGCATATGTCCTTCCCTGACTGTGCCCAGGAGCAAGACAGAGAACTCAGAACAAACCTTCAGCTACTCAACAAGTTCTTTGTATAGGCTGAGACTAAGGTTTTTGACAGCTGAAAATAGAAAGTGAAACACTTTACAGGCAAGGTAACTTTTTACAGTAATGTGAAATAATGTCTGACATAGTGTCAACACCTGTGGCAGTTTACAGTGTTACATCATAGTGCCATTTTAAATGAAGTTCTGAGAAAATAAATGTAATGTTTAAAGAATACTCTGACTATTTTTTATCTGATGAAGTAAAAGAATGAAGCAAGGTAAGCTGTGAAGTATTTTACTGGTATTCTCATTATTGTTACTTCTTTGCTTCCAAAAACATAGTTTCAATTGACTCTATATAATGTAAAAGATGATTTGACTTTAAATTGTGTTATTAAGGCCTCTTTGATTTGTTCAGTGCTAGACAATACAGAAATAAAAGCAGAGCAACGCTAGTATAAATTGGCCATTTATGTTCCTTTTTGGTCAGCACAGGAAAATAAAACTGAAATATACATACATCTTAAGAAAAGACTGAACTAATTCTGTATTGCATCTAATAATCTAAGACTTGAAGAAAGTTGTAACATATGGTTTCAAGAAATCTTTCTTTTAAAGCAGAAATTTTACTAAATTAATATCCTAGGAGTGATCTGAAAAATATTTTGAGTGTGTTGTATTGTTTCGTTTCCTGGTCATTCTAACTGTCATGTTAAATGGAAGGAATGTCTTCAGATGTGACTGTGAGACAGGGATCCGTGATGAGAAAAAACCCAATATCCTTGTGCTTTTAATAAGGGCTTATCTTTATGGAATTGTCTGTTCTCGGGGGTCAGGTTTAATTTCCTGTCAAATATATCATACAGGCATTAATAGCAGTGCCTATCTAGTCCTGTTTCTTATTTTGTCTTGGAACAGGAATTTTCAGTATTAGATAGCAGATGATACATCTAATTACAACTTAGATAAATTTTTGCATTTCTTAATTAATAAAACATATATTTCCAAGAATATAGCCTTTCTGAATTGTGATTTAGATAAAGGCTTCTAGTTTTTTTCCTGCCTAACTCATGGTTTGGTTCAGCACTTGGCAGCTTTTTCATGCTTTTGCTGAAGTTCATTTTGCTTCTTTACAATCAGGTTTCACATAGCTTGCTGTCTCTCTAGGAAACTCTGGAATATGACTAGTTTGTTTCCTGAAGAAAATGTTAAAGTTTTCCAAGGAGATATAATTTTTTAGTTCATTTCAGGTTTCAGAACCTAAATGTTACTCTTTCCTTTCAGCTATCATTTCATGGGGACATGGTTTATATTCTTTGACTAAATCTGAGTTATCTAGTTGCACTTTAGCAATTCTTGGTTTTCCCCCATGAAATGAGACTATAAACACTTATATGCAATCTCTACTATACAGTGTGTACCTCTGCTTCTTATACATTGATGTTCATGTGCATATGGATTGTAAGGCCTGTTGTTTGGGTTTTTTTTTTCCCTTGCTTGGATGAAACTTCTACTTACCAATGCATCTCTTTTATTCTTTACCAGATTTCTAATGCTTCTTTAGCTGTACCAAATGAATGGGCATATTTAGTTAGACATCCAGACACACTGTGCTGATAAATTCTTCCTAGTTCTGTCAACTGAACAGTGTATTCCTGTGGAATCTATTTTACTATGGATACCTCTTAATTCCAAGAGAATCCACAAAGGGACATCAGTTGGGCCTTTAAGGAAATTAAATTATTTGATGTTAAAGTAATATTTTTTCTTGGAAAATTTATTTTACTAGAGTATTATTGAACTTGTAGAAAATAGTGAAAGGAAATCAAAGAAAACAAGGGTCACCAGCACAGCAAGGACAGACACCTCTTGAAGCCAGTTCAGAGGAAGCCACCAAGATGATCAGAGGGATGGAGCACCTCTCCTGTGAGGAAAGGCTGAGAGAACTGAGATTGTTCAGCCTGGAAAACAGAAGCTTCAGGGTCACTTAATTATGGTCTTCCACTACCTGAAGGGAATCCACAAAAAAGATGGAGAGAGACTATTTAAAAGGGTCTGGAGTGACAGGACAATGGGGAGTGGCTTCAAACTGAAGGAAAACAGGATTTAGATTGGATATTAGGAAGAAATTCTTTATTGTGGGGATGATTAGGCCCTGGAACATGTTTCCCGGAGAAGCTGTGGCTTACCCATCCATGGAAAAGTTCAAGGCCAGGATGAACGGATGTCTGAGCAACCTGGTCTAGTGGAAAGGTGTCCTTGCCCATGGCAGCAGGTTTGGATCTAGATGATGTTAAACATCTCTTCCAACCCAGGTCATTCTACGATTTTCTTATCCATTCTACGATTTCAAAGAAAGTCTTTGCAAAAGGGTGTGATCTAAATTAGTTATGTAAACAATTATGAAGTACAAACTGGTAAAATTAATAGGAATATAAGAATTGAATAAGTAGAAAATTAATAATGCCTAAGGATCAGTGAAAAGCTGCATTCATAAAAAAGAAATTTCACTAATCAATAAATGCTGATAGGTGACAATCTGTACTATTCTCGGTCCACTTTTAAGCCTTTTCTGAAAAGAAGTGGAAAGATGGAACTTTGCTGTCATGTAAAAGAAAAGGGTAGAGCAGCAGTCATGTCTGACAGGAGTCATGTCTGTCAAACACTGCATCACCAGCAATGCTGTCTGATTTAATAAAATGTGATAAATAGAGCAGAGGCCTCACTGAGAGCTTAGAATTTTCTATACTGACAAATGACTCTTAGGTCATCACGGTTCTTAAAAATGATTTATCTTGCAAATTGAAATTTGATATTTTGGGGTTTACTGTTGTCTATGCCTTCCATGGACTAACTTATGGACTTTTTGAGGGTAACTTCTGAACCTTTTGATTATAACAGAGTTCCATTCTATTACACTTTGGATTGAAAATTTTTCTCTCTGTAAATGTTGATCCTTAAGTGCTCCAAAAGCCATATAGCCTCTGAATAGTGATATAGAATACTGTTATTGCCCCAAAATGGTGGACATTTCCTGAAGCACAATCCATTCCACTGACCAGAATTACTGGATGTTTTCTATTTTAGAAATAAAGTATCCACTATCCCTTGTGTTATATAAAATATAACCATATTTGCAAGTACTTAGATCTCATGTGTGAAATAGATAATACTGAATTAATTTGGTATTAAAAACAAAATCATGAGTTGATTTCTCCCAAATTTATAATCTCTGTCGACTGCAGGGATAAATGTATTTTTGTGGCTTGGGGAAAAAAATTAGCTCAATTTTGCCACAGACATCACAGGTGCAGATTCCTCTGTTTGTTGTGGCTGTTTTCCTTTGCTGTAGTTTTGCACAGTGGTTCTGACAGCATTACTGCAACCACCATCTCTGGGAACTCTAACACCAACACATCGGCTAAAGCAGTAGTTTCCCATGTTGTGGAACTAACATCAAATAGCTAATGATTTCCCTGAACATGGGTTTTTAAGCATTCATTGGCCTGCCTCCTGGAAATCCAACTCACTTTTTCCACCTTTTGAAATAATTTTAGGCACTCTACTTTGACACGTATCAGAAACCATTCCAGTATAACTGATCCTGTAGGAGTGGTCTTTGAATGCTGAAAAATTGATGATAACTGTGTTGGTTCTTTCCCGAAAGACTGCCCCTCATGGGCGTGGAGTGTGTCCGTGTCTGTGTGTTATAGCCCAAAATGCTTACTGGAACACAGCTCTGAATTTTCTACATGTTTCAGCCACACAAGAGAACAGGAATTACAGCTGCACAATGCACATTTACTTTCATTTTGATTCAGATGCTTATTTCCTTCTTGAAAGACTGTTTTAATCTCCTCAAAAACTGTTCAGACTTCTCCTGGGCTCTGTGGGACTCCATCATCAATCATGACACTCTGAGATGGCAGGCTGCCACAAGGGCAGAATAGCTGGTGCTGTACTGTCAACAGAAACAAGTGGCTTGAGTAGCTTTCCATTAGGATATGGCTGGACCCAGACCTCTGTTTATTAAGCTGATGTTTGGGCCAAACCACTTAGCAGCAGGATCAAACTAGTAATGAATGCACTGCAAATCATGGAGTGTGTGTATGCTCTGTTTACAATCATTAGCAAAAGTAGGTCACAGGCCAGCAGCTCTGCAATGTTTGACTTAGTGCAGGCTCTGTAGGGAGAAAATGTCATCATTATTAAAACACAAATACAGATTCCTTTGTTATGTACTCAAAATTGAGAGTTGTGGTAGAAAGGAAGCTTAAAACAACACAGGAAGGACCTTTTCGTAAAACAGGACAAAAAAGCCATGCCAACCGTTCCTCCCAAAATCAAACCGAACATCAAATTTCCTTTTGTCTGTTTTCAGCCATGAAAACTCTAACAGTCTGGTTCTGCTCAGGACCCTTCTCAACATGCCATCAAAGAACATCGTAAAGGATTTGTGCAGAATCCTCTAGGGAACTTCCCGGTGTCAACTGTTCTAAACCAGAAGCTAAACTTACCTTCTGACTCTTTCTTTAAGCAGTTTGTCTGCAAAAATTGTAACAAACCTTTGTTCAGACTGAGGACTTCCATTTGACCTTAATTGAAAGAATATTTTTTTAAATAATACGAAAAATATTTGGGATTAAATGCCTTCAAATTATTTTTAATGGCAAAGTATTTTACACGTGGAAATCTTTCTAGGAATAGAGGATAGATGGGTAGAAGAAGGTGGGAGGAAAATAAGTGCTAGGAGTTAAACAGCAATGAATTTCCTTCTTGGTTACTTTTTGTCCAGCAAAGTGTGCTTTCAAATGGCTTAATTTGATTTCTGATAAAGTTTTTCTATCTTTTAAACTAGAAGTGTTAGCTGATTTTTTATTGACTTATTTATTCTGGAAGTTCTTTCTCAGTTAATATTCAATAGTTTATATAGGTCATCATTAATCTTTTATATATTTCTTTGTCATTACTTACCCCACCTTACTACTGCTCCCTCATTTTTTAATAAAAAAAGGACATTTTAGAAAATTATTGTTTATCATAAAAGACTTATTCTTTTGCAGTATGGATAAAAAGCAGTGGGCAGAAATGATTTCCAGGGAAATCATGAATCCATCCAGTACAGCTGACCTAGCTATTTCCATTTAAATTAAACTAATTTTTTTCTTTATCAGTCAGTTTAATTGTCTCACTACCTGTCTCTTTACCATGCATTCAGATGCGCTGTTTTTTCTTAAATGAAGAGAAGGTCACTGAAACTATATTTTAAAAGGGATGTAAAAAGAGTTAACTCAAACCAGAGGCAGAACAGCAGAAAAGGCTTCAGTTGGAGTGTCATTAGCTGCAGAATCATTTGATATCAGTTAATGAACACATTAAATGAGACAAAAATTAATTGTGTTCAAAGCTAATACAGTTCTGTTGTGCTCATGGTGAAAAAAAATGCCAAGAAATGATTGGGGGGAAGGGGACTGACAGTATTTACTATTTTTGCCTCACATTTATTCAAAAAGGGTTTTTACATTTTCAGATTAAGCAAAGCCCACACCCTCATTTTTCAGACAAAGTAATTACATTTGCCTTCAGGAAGTTTCAAAGCAAAAGTGTCAAAACAGGACTTCTTTCCCCCTCCCCACACCTCCTCTTCCCTGAAACAGAGTCTTGCTGAAAGAAACAAATTTCCTGAAGAATTTCAATTGAAAAAACTTCATCGTTTGACAGCATATTGTTTCACTGGATTTTACTGAATCAGCTATTATCAGCCTTCAGGGAAGGGAAGCAGCTAGAATAAATTAGAATAACTTCTTGCAGAGCTGGCTTCACTGCAAGTGAGAGCTGAGAATTAAGAAGCATTAACTAATTTGTTTTCTTGTTTGGGGTTTTTTCACCTTGAAGACCAAAATTCTACTCAGACAGGATGAAAAACAACTCTGTTTTTCCTTTCTGGGTGTTGTAACCTGCCACGTTGACCTTCACGACACCCAGCCAGCTCTATACATGAACTTTCTCAGTCTTGGTGATCTTTCACTGTGTTCAGTTGTTTTCCTGCAGCTGAACAGCAGCAGCACCTTCAGAGACCAGCTGGGTCAGGTGAGGGTCCATTGCAAATTCAAGGCTTGCTTCTTACACCTTTCAGGTAACACCTCTGATTTTGACTCTCCAACAGCACCTTCCTTGCAATTTATGGGGTGAAGGTTTTCATGCTGTTGTTTAATTGATCTTTTCAATTAAACAATTGATTTATTATTAACTATTGAGTATTTGTTACACAGGAATACTTAAGCTGTTCATCCTCCAGACTAAGCAAAACCTTGTTACCAACTGCCAGTCTTAGAAACACATATCCAGTTGCAGATACCTGGAAAAAATATCTTTTCCTGATTTATTTGAGGACAGCAGCTGTCCTGGACAATACTTTTTGGCTAACAGTTGAATTTTCTTAGCCAGCTGTACATATCCAGGTATATTTAAATATCTCTTCTCCCTCCTCTGCTTTCTGTGAGTGCTCAGTATCACAAATAACTTACAAATAACCTCACTGTTGCTTTCCTGTTTATCCCCTTCTCACAAAAAGAATGGTACAGAAACTAGAATGGATAACACCATATAAAGCGAGCATTTTGTTAGTCATTAGTGTGACAATTTTGTATTTTTGTTAGTCATTGCTGTGACAACTTCTGTATTTTCATCTCAAACTAGGAAAATGCCCCAGTCATTCAATTCAATAATCAAGACAGGTTCAGCACTCATATGTAGAAGTTTGTTACACTGAAGGCAATGCCTTTAAAAGGCACATGTGCACGCACATACACTGCACCGGTTACAGCAAAGAATGACTTCTGCTATGCTTTGATTAAAGGCTTCAAGACAAAATGATCCTTTTCTTAAAATCAGATCTAATCATAAGGAACAACACGAATAGCTTTTACTCATACTTGTAGGTCCTAAATAGTGAGATGAACAAGTTTCTGAGTAATGACTGTATTTCAAACAAATGAACAGATCAAGGATGATTTGTCCAGCCATGACATATTTATCTTCAAGTATAGAAAATGAGATTTTATAAACAGTTTACCTTGGGATTTTTTATTTAATGCTGTTATTGGTTTTATAATATCTGAGCTTTATTCTTGCTATAAAAGCCACTAAATCTTTCTTTAAATAAGTGAGAGTTTTCAATTTATAATTCAGTTCTAAAGACAGAGTTTTCAGGAAATTTAGCAATATAAAAGGATTGCAAAATATAGTGACACAGTCAATTTCTTTTCTTATGTTTTTATGACTTGCAAATTTTTTTTTCCTTTTTTTTCATCATGGCACAGCATAATAGGCTGCTTTGTAGACCTACCATATACTTTATGTAGCTAGTGAGCACTTGTTTCCTTCTCTAACTCTTATCCAAAATAGAAGTTATATGTCAGCAAGATCAATTCTGTTTATATGCTTCCTGTAAATAAACACTTACTTCTTGACTGAAGTTCATGAAATAGACTCAAACAAACCAATTTGAGTATCCAATTCACATATGAGCCATTGCCTTGTCATCTGACAAATGGTATGTACAAATCCCAATCAGTAGTTTTTAAAGTATAGCTTTAGACATTTGTATTTTCTAAGTTCAGCTGATTTGATTAAACACAGTAAGAAAATCTATTTATTTAATGCACTAAAGTCTTATAATGAGATTGCATCTGTGAATAATGCTGTATATGAATTACATATTCAATTATTCCTCCAAATATTTGGCAATACACAGGTAAAATAAATTTTACATTAGCATTCATGCCAGCTGACTAATTTTCTCATTATTTGCAGCAAGCAGAGAGAAAGGGGTAAAAACAGTCAAAACAAATGCAATTAAATTGAAAAATCGCTGGAAGATAGGTTATCAGTACAACTGCACTTAGGAAAAAGCTATCAAAAGTTATTTATGAAAAATTTTATTTTATTGACTGCATTATATTCCCCTTATAAAATCAAAGCATATTTATCTGATTGCCATGCCACTGCTTAATCTTTGATTTGAGGAGTAATGGTAAAGAGATACATAAATAAAATAAACCATTCACTGCCAATGTTATAAAAATTAAAACTTATGGGGAATGTTTCTTTCAAAATGACCAGTCATTTTGTCCAGGTCTGGCCTTCCAAAACAGAGTGAGTCACATGGAAAAGCTATTACAGGGAGATATGAACAACTGAAAGAGTTGTTGATCAGTAATTTAAAAAAAAAAAAACAAAAACAAAACACACATGGCAAACCAAGCTGCTATAATAATTTTATTTGTGGATTACTAATGTTAAATAAGACACACTTTATTTACTAATGACTGTAATTTGCAGGTTTATCAGAATATTTGTATTAATCCAAAATTCATTAATTTGAGCAACTCTCTTACAGAAATGATATTATTAGCCTAGCAACTGGGATGAAACTTAGAAAGAAGTTCTGTGTTTGTTTAATGATTAAGAAAGGAAGCTGCAAATGTTTCATCACAAAATTGAACTCCATTTAAAACAAAATTATTTAAGCAAAATTAAATATTTAAGCATTCTAAGCAAAAGTATGAATAATTATAATACTTTTGGAAAGTCAATTACGTTCTATAAATACATATTTTTAAAAGTCTTTTTCTTTTAAACTCAGGTTAATTAAAACATGTCTTGACAGCGACTAATATCTAACACCATCTCTAATTCTTATAAAACACATCAGAATGAGAGAAAACAAGAGCAGGAGAAAGAAAAATCCACCCCTTTTGCATATTCACACCTATGAAAAGCAGCCTGGAGAGTGCAGCAGCCAGAGCAGACAGACAATGTGCAGCCCATAATCCAGGATATGAGGTGGTGGTTTGTGCAGAAGGATGCACAGGAAGAGCATTGCCATCCTACAAGCTCAAAAAGTGAGTTCCCACAAGCAACTTAACTACAGTATCCAGCCAGCAGAAGGTTTGTGATCTGCAGCGCTCTCAGCAGGACTGCTGTGGCTGCAGAGCTCCCACAAAATCCTGCATCCACCCAGGTCTTGGGCTGCAAGGTGTGCCAGAGCCTTTCGCTGGTAACGGATGACAGTGGGGGGAAAAGCAAGTGAAGTAGCCTTTCTCTTTCCTCAACTTGACAAAGCAGAAAGGTTAAAGAGCATCAGGGAGTATGAAAAAAAAAGAGAAAAAAGAGACTGGCAGAACCATGCCTTCCCTGAAACAGGAACAGCCCCGAGAAAAAAGCAAAAGACCAAGAGATTGCTCTATCTTGCCCCAACAGCCAGGGAGAAGTAGCTTAAAGGAAAGGTGGATGAGGGCAAGTCTATGCCCAGGGTGGCTGGCAAAGCCCCTCTTGGCCTACCTTGTCTTGCCAGATGCCACAGTACAGGGCAGGAATCACAAAATCACAGAATAAGCTGAGTTGGAAGGAACCCTCAAGGATCATCAAAGTCCAATGCCTGACGCTGCACAGGACATCCCAAGAATTCCACCTGAGACCATTGTCCAAACACTTCCTGAACTCTGTCAGGCTGGTGCTGTGACGATTCCCTGGGGAGCCTGCTCCAGTGGTCAGCCGCCACCCGGGTGAAGAACCTTTTGCCGATATCCAACCTAAACCTCCCCTGACATAACTTCAGGCCTTTCCCTTGGATCCTGTCACCGTTTGCCAGAAGGAAGAGATCAGTGTCTGCCCCTCCTCTTCCCCTCACAAGCAAGTTGCAACTGCAATGAAGTGTTCCCACAGTCTTCTTTTCTCCAGGCTGAACAGACCAAGTGACCTCAGATGCTCCTCATAAGACTTCCCCTCAAGGCCCTTCACCGTCTTTGCAGCCCTCCTTTGGACACTCTCTAATAGCTTAATATCTTTCTTATATTGTGGTGACTAAAACTGCACACCTGGGATGTGCCAGGCACAACAGGTGTCGTACTGTGGATGAGGGAAGATAGTCAGTGGATGCTGCGGGTGGTGGCCCGTCTACACCAGAGTTGATGTCAGGGTCAGAAAAGGCCACTCCCCATATCACAATCACCTCCACAAGGAAGAAAAGACAGATTATAGTTGTGTGTTACTCCCTTGTGAGCGAAACAGAGCGTCCAATATGCCAGACAGATCCTCCTGTTAGGGAAGTTTGCTGCCTCCCTGGTGCCTGGGCTAAGGACATCACTAGGAAACTCCCTATTCTTCTATGATATAACTAGCCCTCGGAAAAAAGACTTCAGAGAGACACCAGCATATCGAGCAGTTAGACAGAAGGACTGCTTCCTTGGAGGAAGGAACTGTGCTTCCAAGAGGCTAGATCTGAGGCAGAGTTAAATCTGAAAAGTCAAGTATTAGACAATTTATGCCCTAAAGCCTTCACCTTTTCTGCAAGGCAGCACATAAAGACAGTGGGGTTATTTCTGGGTACTGCAGCACAATTCCAGCTCACGAAGACCACCAATAAATAAAGCAGACTATGTACCACACCAGAGCAATTCACAATGTGCCTGCAGCTTCTTGTGAGGCAGCAGTCACCATCCCACTGGGAAAATCACAACTCATTGGCAGATTTCTTCTATTACCAAATGAGTAATGTAAAAATACCTTTGAGACATCACTCTCAAAAAATTAAATATACCCCCAAAATCAAAATAGTGCTGCACACTACGCAAACACCATGTGAAGGGAAAGCTAATTAAGTGGATGAAGATTTGTTAATTATGTATCACCCGACTTGCTGTACACTTGTTAACTGTTATCGGAATCATAATAATTATGAACCTGTGCTAGCAGCTCTGAATATTACTAACGGTGGTGGAAAGGAAAGAATGTGATTAATGTGCCATAGAATCAGGATGGTAAATGACTTACCTGCCAGACACGGTGTCATATGCTGACTTGAGTAGCATTCTGATGAAATTAGCATGGATATTTCTTCTGACAACTTAAAAAAAAATATTTCTTGAGTACAATCTGAGATCTATAAATTCACACACATAAAAGAAAGTGTAGGTGCACCCAAAACTTGAGTCTAGTCTCCCTAGTCAAAGGTATGCAATCGATTTTCACTTAATCGTGCATTGAAGGGTAATGCAGAGGGAATCACAGTGATACCACTGGTAAATTAACTTCATTTCTGTTTTCCTCATTATAGAAAGTGTCTAAAATGGGCACTTAAACTTTCTTTTCCCACAATCATCATAGAATTTTTTTTCATATTTTTAAAAATTTATTCTAAAACTTAGATTATAATGTTTTTGAAAGCCTAATGATACAGTCCAGAAAACTCTAACTTGTACTTCAATCAGAAGGTATAGAAAGATGATCTCATATTTGACCACCACTAGGTCTCATATATGTATATATTTATATTTATAGGGTATTCAACTACTTTTATTATTTTATAATTGGGAAACCAAGTTCTACAGAAAAAATATTTTCACACAAACCATGTTTGACAGGGAAGGTATTTGCCTCCTTATCTCAGCCTTTTAAACAAATTAAATGTTTCAATAAATTGTACCCTAAAAACATTATTTGTTAGACACCATTTCTTTCATTAGCAGTTCTTATAGGACTATTTACAGTTCAGGTATAAATCTAAGAGTAAGTTACATAGGATCTTTTCCAAAAGTGCACTTTATCCTTGCTTAGAGAAGAACAGAAGGCATACTCTGAGGAAAAATGGACAAATTCATACACATGTCAGCAAAATGCCAGTTACAATAACACTTCTCAAAAATCATAGGGAGAGAATCAGAGAATATTACAGTGTATGCTGATATTATCACCCATTTAGCAAAATCCATAAATAGACAGTGGCAGATATTGTGACTAAAAGTCCTCTAGGTGTTATTGCTTGTTCTAAGGATATTTGTACTGTGGTCCACCTTCACAGTTGTGCATTTTCAAATACTATGTTTAACTGGAAGAAGAAGCACAGAATTTGATGCTGCACTGGTAGCCAAGTGTAAACATGGTAAAGAAGAGAAACGAAGTCAAGCACAAGAACTATGAAATGACAGCCAAGACAGGTGAGCCCTAAAAAAATGACGAGGACAAGGATTA
The DNA here is from genome assembly GCA_013390045.1 of Picathartes gymnocephalus. Lineage (NCBI taxonomy): Eukaryota > Metazoa > Chordata > Aves > Passeriformes > Picathartidae > Picathartes > Picathartes gymnocephalus. The sequence goes on along the minus strand of WEKY01029204.1, from coordinate 76,958 downwards.
TTTCCAGAAAATGGAAGATTCCCTCTATGTGGGAAATGAAAGATGGATGGGTCCTACTTAGGCTTCAGTTTCTGTGGGCTTTTTTAAATTTTATTTTTGTTCTCCCATCCCTTCATGAAGAAGCAAAATACAGCTTCAAAAGATGATTCTCCAGATACTTTCATGCTGGTAGAAGTCCGATTTCAGTCAAGCCATTTTTGCTTCATATTGATTAAAAAAATAACAACCGCTCAAGCAAAAGAGTAAAATATAAAAATGAATAGAATTTTGTGTCCCAGCAATTTCTGATTTTTTCCTCTAAGGATAATTTTTAACCTTTGAATGTGCGTGTTCATGCACATATGTGTCAGAAGATAGCTGAATCTGTTTGTGATGAAGAAGAACAGACATACCAAAGGTTTTAGTTTTGATTGATGTTGATTTCGTTATTTCCATAGTTTTATTCCAAACTGTAAGTGCAGAGCATTCTCTACTTTTTACCTGGGAAGAGTTAGTCCTCAGACTGAAATCTGAATCAGAGTGCTGAAGGGAGCAAGACTAACAAAAATATTTTTAGGAAGCTCAGAAAGTTTTATCTGAGTTTCAATCAAGAATAAATCCTGTAATATAGTCAGACCAAAGAACTATTATGACCAAAGGGCTCATGACAGTGACTGGAACCTAACAGACAATTTAGTGCCAATGAGCATTAGTAAATCTATACAATACATTGAATTCATACTTTTAATTACACTTTTTCTTCACAATTTTCACACTTCCAAATGTTCTTTGAAGTACTAAAATCTAGTGGAAGTCTGAAATTCTTTCAGAAGTGAAATGATCAGAGAGCTGGAGCACCTTTCCTACAAGGATAGGCTGAGAGGGTTGGAGTTGTTCACCTCAGAGAAGCGAAGGCTCTGGGGAGACCTTAGAGCATCTTCCAGTGCCCCTACAAGACAGCTGGAGAAGGAATTTACCCAGGGGTATGTAGGGGTAATGCAAGGAGAAATGGTTTTAAACTAAAAGAGATATTTATAGACTAGATATCAGGAAGAAGTTCTTTACTGTGAGGGTGGTGAGACACTGGCACAGTTTTCCCAGAACAGCTGTGGCTTCCCCATCCCTGGAAGTGTCCAAGACCAGGCTAGATGGGGCTCTGTGCGATCTGGTCTGCTGGAAATTGTCCCTGCCCATGGTGGGGGTGTGTAGCAAGATGATCTTTAAGGTCCAGTCCAAATCATTCTATGACTTCATGATTCTTGGCTTGGCATCTTGCCATGGCACAAGGAAGAAATATACGAGTTCCATAAAAAGTTTTGAGAGACTCAGATGAAAAGGTAGGATCCATTCACTATTAAGGTCATGCTAATACACAGGAATAGCAAAGATTTTTTAGACTCTTCTGTAGTGAGGACAACTCCACTTGAAAAAATAAACAAAAAAACATGCACTTTGGTATTTAAAGGCTTATAAAAGACTAAAGCTGATAGTGAGAGAAAGAGAGAAATTGTTTAATGCATTTTTTTTTCTGGAATTTTTAGTCTGCACAATTTTCACTCTTTTGTAAATGCTTGACAACATTGAGAATTAAGCTAGAGATGTCAGTGGACCTGAAGAGTTAATAGGATTCCACAAGCTTGTCAGCAGCTATCAAAGGTTCAGTCTAGACATGTGTCTAAGAGAAAGGTATGTGGGATAGATAATAAAGGGGGCTTACTTCACATTCTGAGCTAGAGTTCACCAAATTTCTCCAGCTCTTTTTCTTCTCTTTTGCTGTATTTTCTTCACCTACACAACCTCCCATCAAAGGGAACAAAGTTTTGAAAGTATTTCCCAATTATAATGCTGCACCAGCACCAGCATAGTGTATGATAATTCTGTAGAATGGCAAGATCCATCACAGTGTAATTATGCACATCATCTTTTTCTTTTACTATTACTGTTTTGACCCCTTGGAAATTTCTTGTTTCCTCTTATCAAAATGATTCTTTACCTGCTTTCATGGGTCTAAAAATAATTTAGATATATATGTGTGTGTGTGTGTGTGTGAATGCCCCAAACTGAATTCTTGAATTCTCAAGCAGAAGAGACCACCTACCTGCTGGTGGCAATAGATGCGGGCTCCTCGAAAATTTTGTCAGCATCTAGAGTAAACAAAACTGTCCTGCCATAAATTCTAAAATTAATAAAGAAACATAAGATAAAAACACTAATTGAGAGGTTGATCAAGTGTTGTGTTTCAGCATATAGACTCTTGAAATGGGGAAAACGGGAGAACTGAGCATTTGGAAAAGACTTGCACTGAAAAGAATTCCTATAAATACTAGTCTTGGAAAGAAAATGATCCTGAAACAGTGATTTTTGCTGGAGAAGAGATCATGGAAGTGAGGGAAGATCCTGGAAATCGGGGAGCTGTAAGAAGACCAAAAAAGAGGGATGCCTGGGGACCATGAGAAGAAACAGATGAAATGGGTAAGGCTGAGCAACAGCACAGAGGGAACCAACCCAGTTTTCTAGAGACCTTCCTGGGCCAAGTGGGACCTCCCACAGTGAAGGGAAGGTGAGACTAAGGAGCACAGAGCTGCAGGGGCGGGTGTGACTGAATGTGTGACAGAATCATGCAGGGTAAAAAACCCTCATTGCCCTTTTCTTAAATAAGCTCCAGTATCCAGAGCCACTCTGGTCTGTCACTTTCTCTGTCTCACCTGAGACACTTGGCACTGTCTCTTCCCTGTTCTCTTCTCCCACTTCTGCCCTGGTTTTCACTATTTTCCTAGGACCTGCGGTGACTTTTTTAATCCTTTTTTTTTCCCACTAGGAAAAATAGCAGCCGTGGCAGAAACCAGTTCAAGTCTGCTGTAATCTCTTTGGCCCTGGCACGAGCAGTTCCTAGGATAGGTATCCCTTTCCTCTTTCTCTGGTCCTCTTTAAAGAAGTCCTTATGTTCTTTGTTGCAGTCATGTCCTGGCCATTCACCTGCATCATTATCAACTGCTATGTGATCATGTCACATAGCTTTACCATGAAGGAAGAGGGTGAAGCATGCAAAGGTAATTTTACATATGATGTTACAAAAAAATGGTTAGTTGTTCTTTTTATCCTGAAGTGAAAAAATATAACCCAAAACTTTTGTTCCCAAGTGAAGGACACAGGGATGAAAAATATAAAACCATTCGTAGCAAACAACAAGCCCAAATATTTTAACAGACCATTCATCTGAGTAATTTTTTAATCAAAATCACAGTTAGTTTTCCTTTGATGGTGACTTGGTACACATGTTTAAACAACATCTACAGTATCTGTTCTGTGCAAATAGTTTAACTGGTTATAAGTCTGGACTTTCAGTGACCCAGCAGTGACTTTTCTTGCTAATGCATGCACTAAAAGCAAGCATGGAAGGTACACACAGAGAAAAGTAGTTAAAAAATTCAAATTAATCTACTAAACATATTTTTTTTTACATTCTGTATGCATAGGAGGTCAAATCAACAGCTATGACCCTGTGACCCTCTAAATTTTTCCTCTATTTTTCCATAGTAGAATTAGATAAAACCACTACTTACATTCCACAGCACTTTGCATTGAGGATAGCATAAAGCATATTAGCAAAAACATATAAAATTGCTACCTTTGTTTGTCTATTTTTAAATAAACTCAATACTGTAATAATTCCAGGCTAACTTCCTGCACAAATTTCAGGGTTTTGCACCATGGAGCCATATGGCTGCAAGACGAACCAAAAAGAGAGAGTGCAAAGTCTTGGTTGTGCTTTTTTATGCAGCTATGTCTCAACACTATTTCCTCATCCAGCTTTAACACCTGAGACTGGGGAAAAGAAGAGTGTGGATACATCTGCATTGCAGACCACAAAGCCTGATGAGGCAGAGTAACCTCTGGTTACTCTCACCCCCAGATGTTTTGTTTCTGAGGCTTGAGCTTGCTATGCTGGAACTGTTCAGGTACAGCTTCTACTGTGCTGTCTGCACAATACTCACACCCATATTTTGGAGTTTTCACTTAACACTGTGCCTAAGAACAAAAGTGAAGTTCATTCTTTTTGGCTCAAGACTAACAGAAAATAAAAAGAACAGAGCAATAGCTATTCTCATTTGTTACAGTGCCGTTTTTAAAGTTATTAGAAATGATTCTGCCCCAATTAAGGTGCAAGTGAGACCATATGCTAAAGTCAATAGTATGGGTTTTATTTGATAGCAAATACGTGAGAGAGAATGAGAGAGAGAGAGCAAGAGAGAGGAGAAGAGAGAAAAAGGAAGAGGAAAAAAAAATAGAAAAAATAGAAAACAGGTGGCAGGGACAGAAAGATAGACAGAATAAAGTATCACCACTCTGTGAATCCCGATGGTGTCCTTTTGATCCTCTCCAGCTGGTCTTCTTGGTAGTGAGGGTTCTTTTTCTCAAAAAAACATAAAATCCAATGGATTAATATATGCTCAGGCCAGGTGAGAATGCCCAGGTACCTCTCCACCACTGGGGGAGGGTGGTGCGGGGGCAGTTTGACACAGTCTCTTGCAGCAGACTCTGGATCTGTTGCATCACTTTGCATCACGTGCAGTGCTGTGGTGCAAGGCCTCAGGAATGAGTCTGGGGAGCACTTTGGGGGGTCTTTGATGAATTATGACACCCCTCAGCTGCCTCTCACGTCAGCGTCCCGTGGATGTGGCCTTTCCAGGGCTGGGGGTTCCACAGCCGGGCCGGTTTGTGTAAGGGAGGATGGGTGCTCACTGCCTCCGAGCAGAGGTTACACCGCCCATCCGAAACCTCCTCCTCCCGCCTCGGCTGGGGTGGAGTCTGTGCCAGCCTGGCCTCTGTGGGCTGTGGTGTCCCCACCCCAAACCCAGCCAGGGGTGATTCTCTGGTGCCTTTGGCTTTCTTGTGGATGCACTCTTCTCCCACAGCCTGAGATGATTGAACAGTAGTGTCCCCTTTATCTTATCTTAACTCACAGTCCAAAGTTCCAGTCAGGCATCTTCAGGGAGGGATGGGCTTCTGTGGTCACAACTTCTTTCTACAGATTTTGCTGCAATGGGCAAAACTCCTTCATAACAATGTTTAATGCATGAACCATTTCAGTCTCTGACATCGTTGGAAAAGTGAAACATGAAAACTCATTATGAGTTTTGGGTCCCAGAAGACTGCTCATTCCAAAAATACCTGTTATTTCAGATACCCTGACAGCCTGTTCTCTTATTAAACCGTCGCTCATGTAATAAATACCTCCAGGAACCTGTGAGCATGACCCAAACCACTGTTTCACAGGCTGTATAGAGCAATGACCACAATGATCATTTCACGTCATGAGACTCAGAGACTCTGGCATCAGATCATTTCATTTTAAGTAGCTAATCCAGCATGCATCAATTTAAAGTGAAGTACCATCACATTCATCAAGCTCATTTTATCCAGAAAAGTAGTGCCCATTATTTGGAGAGATCGATGTCAGAAGGTGACTTTGACCCTCAAGCTGCCTCTAGTCTTGATGTCCACACTGACTGTAATCAATTATCAGTCCTTTGTAGCATCCAACAGCAGCCTAGGCACAAGGGGAGAGCAAAATAAAAAATATTGAAATATTTGATTATAACTCATCCTTTAATGACATAAATGAGGGGTCTATGCCCACGCAACTTCCGAGATGAAGAGCTATAACATGAGTAGCCAATATCTGAATGATTTTTGTGATTCTTATAAATCTGAACAAAAAGCTACAGATGTGAAACTGTCATACTTACAAAATGGCATCTAGGCAGAAGCTGCATACTACCAAGCAAAAAAGAATATATTAGCAGGATGTTGTAAAAAATTTGAAAAATTTTACTCCTTCAGAGTAAACTTTGAAAGATAAATATACAAACTTATTCAAACAATTGGTTTTTATTCCCTCACCAAAGACTATAAAAACCTTTGAACTATTAAATTTACTAAAAAAAAAAGGGTGGTTAAAACTCCTCTTCACATGTATATATCAAGATTGTGAGACAAGCATTAAGATGTATGTTGGATTCTACACAGAATCAGGCGTGAGAAACAAAATGATGTATGCACTAGAAGTTCAAAGGAAAGCTCATTAATGTTTTGTTGATTTTGAAAAGACTGCTGATGAAACCAAATATGTCAGATTAATACATATTTTTGAACGCTTAATGGTGACATGAAATATGCAGCTAATGAAAAATATCCATACTTGGGGAGAAAGTAGTAATACAAACAGATTGTGAAGCTGCTAAAGAGTGTAACATCAAGAGATATGTATGCTAAGGTTGCATACTTTATAACTGTTCAGCACAGATGCAGAAAATATACCTATCTGCAGCAGAATCAAAAACATTGTAAATGAGACATTTGAATGAAGTGAATATTAACAGCACAGTGGGTGCTGGTGACCGTGTTTGAATATCATTGGCTAGAGCAGAATTCAGGAATTCTCTGTGAATGGCATCTCAAAGAGTTTCAGAAGAGCGAAAACAATAAGAAAACAATAGCAACAACATGAAAAAATGCCAGCTGAATGAAATCAGCAAGAGAAATTCCCAGATCTTGCTGGACTGACTGAATAGGTCTCTCTATTAATAATAAAATGGTAAAAACACAAGGAAAATAATTTTGCAAATCTCAAAAGGCTTCACAGAGTAAAAAAAATTTGATTTCTTCTTCTGCTTAGGATTACCGTTGGCCTTCTTGTACACTTCTGAAGATGCTTGTGAAATGAGCACGTTTGAAGGTTCTTCTAACAGGTGTGTTTTCTAGGTACTGATGTTAAAAACTGTACTTCTTTTTGACATGACTGCTCTCATAACTTCTGCCCTCTCTCCTACTAACATCCTTACCAAAAAGCTTTCGTAGAACCCATGTATTTACTGAGAGCTCTATGTCTTCAAATTATTGCACTAAAAATTGAATCTTCTCTTCTTGCAGACACTGATTAAGAAAGTTATTACTTTGGTTGGGGGAGGGGAGGGGTGTTTTGTTTTGATTTGATTGTTTTTTTCTTTTTTATTTATTTATTTGTTTATGTATTATGGTGAATAGCAGTTTTCTCATTAAAACTCTTCAAAGGAGATTGTTTGACCTGCCTCCACAGTCCTAAAAATGTTATTCAATGCTCTCCTCCTTTCCATTTGGTATTTGTCTTATTTATGAATACTATGTAGTAAGAAAAAAGACCCTTTGAAAATCCTTCTATTCACCAATTTCTTTTCTTATTAATCTGTGTAGCTGCATTAATTAGAAGGAAACTAATGTCTAAATAGTCAGGATTCTCTTCAAATTGAAGTTTAGACTAAAATCTTTAGATAATCTCCATGTCATAAACACAGGCTCATACAGTACGAAAGACTACAGTAGCTACACAGACTTTTATTTACTTGTCCTTCAGGTTTCCATACAAATTCAGTCAATACATCCTGATTGTAGCCATCCTTATTGTAATTTGCCATAACTACTGTGAATAGCAGTTTCAACAGACACAGAAGTCAATTAGCTGAATTTATCAACTTAGTGAGCTTGGGAGCCGCAATTTTCCTTTTTTTCCTTTTCTGTCCAAATCAAGCTATAAGTTCTTTTTTTTACTTGGATGTGTACAGGAGCAGTTTCATTTGTGTCAGTCTGTTTGGCTGAAACTGTCAGAGCTGAGAAAATGGTGCTTCACTTGCTTAAGCCAGGTGAAAAATAAACCTTTCAACAATGACAATTTTTATTAATGATTCATATAAAGATCTGCATCATTAGATCAAAAAGTACAGCTGGCTACATCTTACTGAAGAAATAGGAGGAAAATAGTTAATAAGGTTATTTTAGGTACAGTACATTGAAACAAAAAATATCCTATTGCACAGTGTGATAAAAATCAGTGCTTTTATATTAAACTCTTTTCATCTGAACATCTATAGTTGAATACAATTATTGCCTTATTATACACTATGTTAAATTTATGCAGTGAATAGATTGACTTCATGCAGAATGAATCAGGAAATGAAATTTGAGTATGGGAGGAAAAGCTCTTACTCCAAAAAAACATGTATATAGGTACTTCTTAGCAAAACCAGAGATATCTGGAGTTATCTGGTTTTTTGCTTGGTTTGGGCTTTTTTTAACTCTTTGTAGTTTAATAAGTGAGACATTTAAAATAATTTTGTCAAAAAGAGGTGGACTAAACAAGGATGAACTTTGTAAAATCTATTGCCAAAACTGATTCCAAAGTATAATACCCTCATGTTCAGTTTCTAAAGGAGTAATTTCTGAGTTTCTGGACATCTTGTCTTTTAACACAGTGCATATTTTAAGAAAACACTCTGTACTCTAAAGGAAAACCCAAAAATTAGGAAGCAGCAGTTCAGTGCTCTGTATACAAAAAGTCCATTTTTTTTTTTTAACTGAGGTTAATTTAAAGGTTAAATAAGGAGAATAAAACATGAGTGACTTCAAAATGTGATGCTTGTATGTAAACAGTCTACTTCTATCCAAATACATTGGTCCAGCTGATGCCTCCTTGAGTTAAATATGGACAAAACTTATGCAACTAAGCATTATTCTGGTCTGTTTCTAAATCTGTGTATCTGCTACATTTATAGTTACATGTCAATTCCCAAGGTCTGCTAATGCAACTACCAAAAAGCTCTTAATAAGAGTATAAGGAAAAAGAAATATTAAAAAACCCTACCCACAACACCCCACTTCCATAATTTAATTTTAGAAGTCCTCTAAGCCTTGTACTAATTTTGAACCTATTTTTCAGGTGTGAGGTGGAGTTACCAAGCACAAATTTCCAAAGTGATCAGTAGTGTATTATGTTCTGAAAATTAATCTTTCTGCAGATTAATACACAGTTTCTGACTAAGAGGGTAGCTTTAATTTAGTTAAAATCCCAAATTCAGAGCACAAAACACAAAGCTTGCACTGAATCTGTACTCACAATGGGACTGAACTAAAATTCATGATAAAATGAAAGTAATTTTACAGGCAGTGAGTCATTAAGTTATTTTAATTTTCACCCTCTAGTGTAGTAGAAAAAGGTCTGAAGCAGATGGATTTTGCAGGTAGTAAAACAGTTTAAAAGAACAAGGGAATTTAGGCATAAATGCTTTTGAGAGAGAAAAATAAGAAAACAGGGTAAAATTACTTGAAAGACCAGAGAGAGAAAAGAAATGAAGCAAACAAAATTGCTAGATTTCAAATGCTGCCAACACTGTATCAATGAAGAAATATATTGAATTTTTAAGACATAGTACCAACCAAGAAAGGCAGGTGTTCTGGGGAGGTGTCTCTCATGAAAATTTATTTTGTTTTCTTTTTTTCTATTCCCAGTTGAAGGAATGTTGAGTTGGCATTGAGATGCTTTTTGCAAACTTCTGCAAGCAATTACATTACGTGTATCAAAAGTTGATAACATCTTTTCACCTCTTTCTAATGAACACATTTCTCTTGTGGGTTTTTGTTTATGGAATTAAATTGAAATATTTTATTCCCTGGTGCTCCCTATATGTGTTTTGAATAATGCATTAAATTCTCACACATTCTGCAGTGTCCCAAAACAAGGTTAAATACACAATCCTTCAGTTATGTTTTATAGCAAATTGAAAGGGAGATGTCAGATGAATAAAGCTCCGTGGTCATGGCAAAGGGAAATCTCCTGGTGATGCTTTCATTAGTCTTTCTGTTTTAAGGTATGAGTGGCTTTGGAGCTTTGGCTGTTTTCATATTTTTTAGGCATTTCTTTCTCTTCTCGATTTTACCCAGCTGCTGCTATAAGGTAATGCCCTTCCGTGACACCATTCACAGCTCGAAAATTCTTGTTTGCTATTCTTTAATCACTACATGAGAGACTTTTGGTGAATAGCCTCAGTCATTCCCCTGAAACTTCGTTTCAAAAACTTAAGACCTATAACTCAATCTGCTCCTTTATATTTTGATTTTCCCCTGCCCTGCAAATAAAGATCATGATCACGTGGGAAGGCAGCCAAAGCCCAGTTATCTGGGGGAGATCAGGAAGATACTGCCTGGAAGACACCGCTTCAAAATCACTACTTTAGACTTCACACTGCTTCTTTTCCTAAAATACAAAACTGAAAACCAGGAAAAAAAGCATGAAAAGGATCTTATAAGAGTTTGTATAAGAGCTATGTAAGATTATTTGCAGATGTGACTAAAAGGCTGCCTTATGAGGTTTCGCAGAGAAGCTCTAGCTGCCCTGTCCCTGGAATGCTCAAGGCCAGATTGGATGGGATTTGAGCATCCTGCTCTAGTGGGAGGTGTCCCTGCCCATGGCAGGGGATTGGAATTAGGTGACCTTTGGTGTTCATTCCAACCCAGGCCATTCTATGGTCTATTTCATTTAATCATATCAGATCTTCTGTGGTTTTATTTTTTTATTATTATTTCTATAGTATAATAAAGTCACATTTCAAAACATAAAGATATTCCAATACTAAAATAACCAACACGTTTTTTCTGAATTTCTGTATATTGTCAAAAAATCTATACCAAATCCATCAAACTCACACCTACTATCCTTAGACATATTCCTTCTTCTATAATAATTAAAATAAACTGCGAACATCAGGTTAATATTAAGAAACATACAATGGTAAGTAAAGTGCATTGCTTAGAACATGTCTTGGCTAATGGTTATTTTTGTGTGTTACTTTTTGGAAGTAAGAGCTTTGATAAATATATGGTGGCATTCGACTTGATCCGTCTTCAACTGGATTAAAAATTACTATTTTTGGGCCAGTTCATGCAAACCTCCTTTTTGTTCTCCAGATAAAAAAAACACACAGTGTTCTTAACTCAAGAGAAGGCCTTTCTCTGCAGGACATGGAGTCTGGAGTGCTCTCTATACTAACTACGATAATAACAGCAAAGAAAAGAATGGACATATATTTTTAAATTTCTGTGTCAACATAAAAGATTTGCCGCCATAATTGCAGTATTTCTGTAAGGTATTCCACAAGTAAAACAAGTCCTAAATAAAAACATATATGAGTAAAAATGTCTAGGATATATAGACAGGCAAGACTAAAGTTCTAGTAATTTGAAACCAATGTTAACTGACCCAACAAAAGACTTTTTTCTTTTTTTTAATTTGGTATAAAGAAATCTTTCATTTCATATTCTTTAAACCACTAAAAATTAATTTAGGAAACTCTTTACTACTTAAGTTATCTGTCATGTTAATATTAACTAAGTAAGGCCACCCTTAAAACAAAGTAATCATTGGCAGAAAGACTGGTTTTTAATTCAAAGCACAATTTCTTGTCATTGTTTTTGGGAGCAAGAAAGAGAGAAAAGTAGACTTAAAAGCAGTTACAACCTTAATCTCTCTCTCTCTCTCTATATATATATATATGTGTATATATATACTATCTCTCTCTCTCTCCATGTATATATATATATACACATATACAATGTATATGTATATATATCCGATCTAAAATTATATATGTAATTGGATAAATCATTTGTATAGGATTTCACTCTTAGCAGGGCACAGTGCTGCAGTGTAAAATCTGTATGTCAAACTATTGTATAATATGGATGCCTCTTTCTTTCTACAAGGCAAAACCACTTTGCTATCAAAAGGCTATATTCCAAACTATACGGGAAATATGATTACTTTCGTCATAATTCTTTCATTTTACAGAAGAAAAAGCAATTAGTTGTCTTCTTGCATGACATTTTCTCAAAACTCTCTACAACTTTGGGATAGATGTCATCTTGCAAAGATGATGAAAAGAGAAACAAGGAATTGAGAACTTTAGAAATCTTCAATACATCTGTTCCCATTTCCTAGCTGATTTGATACTGCCTCTTGAAATGTGGATAAACATACCCCTTGTGATTCGTTCCCACTGAGACAATTTAAGAGAAAAAAAAGGTGTTGTCAAATAAGGATATCAATGCAGAGCTTAATTAAGCCATAAATTATAGCTACAGTTTGTGATTTTAACCTCAGTCTCCTTTTTCCCTCAGACTTCAAAGATATTGTATCTCATTTTTTAATGATGCGATGATGAAATTTGATTGATTTTTTCATTGTGACTTATTGAGTATATAAAAAGGGAATTAGCAGCTGTATTAAGGGTCAGTTCTATTTTGGAAGGACACATTTGTCAGAGTACATCTCTGCTGCTTGACAGTATGTGGGCTGGACTATTAGCACAATGAAAAATAAGGTGTATTTCAGTCTAACCTCCAGTTCTCTGTTAAAAAGAGAGAAAAGAAATCATGGTTTGAGCAACAGAAAAGTAGAGAAGAAAGTGTGAAAGATGAACTGTAGGTGTTTCAGAAGCAGATGGGAAAGTATTTTAGCTGTTTCCTGAAATCACTGGGAAGTTACGGAAGGATGTTTGGATGGATGGAACATTAAATGTGTCAACACTTATGATTTTGTTTTTCTTGGTTTGGTAGGGTTTTTTGTTAGTTTCTTTTGTTTGTTTCTTTGGTTTTGGGGCTTTCTGGTTTGTTTTTGGGGGGGTTTTTTTGGTTTGCTGTGTTAGTTGGTTGTTTGTGGTGAGGGTTTTTTTATTTTTTTTTAATGAACTTGACCATGTTTAATTATCTGGAAAATAAATGAATCATTCCATCTGCATTTTAGAGTAAGTTCAGTACAGAAGTCAGCAGAACAGTAATAAGGGGCAGAACAGTAATAAGCAAGAGGCAATGGAGTCAGGAAACAGACAGTAGCTCAGGAAATTATAGGAGATATATTTCCAAAATTTTGTATTTACTGGCTTGAAGTGGTTTAGGAAGAGACTGAGAGGAAGCAGCCCCTCGTGGTTAAAAGGTAGGGGTTCCTGGATACCTTTTCAAGCACCTCCTTGAAATACAAGCTCTGAAAGCAGATAAGAAGAAAAAATGGGAACAGGCAATCACATAAGTAATGAAGTGAAGGGTAAGTCCATGATCACAGAATAGGTTTGGGTTGAAAGGGCCTTTAAAGATGATCTGGTTCCAAGCCCTCCTTCCCTTAGATCAGGTTGCTCAAAACCCCATGCAATCTAATCTTGAACACTTCCAGGAATGGGGCTTCCACAACTTCTCTGGGCAATCTGTTCCAGTGCCTCACCACCCTCACAATAATAACAATCCTGTCATGCATGATTTGCTTCCACCAATAAATGGTCAGGGTTGTATATGTCCCGAGAAGCTGCTCAATCTTGTCTCTCCTTTGAAGACCACAACTAAATATGAACAGGCTACTCTAGGAAATGCTGCCTGTGATCAAAAGGCTTCTTTTTGCTTTTCAGAAGGAAGATGGGCAAAGGGCTTTTCTCTACACAGGGCTTCTCTACATCTCTCTACACTCTACACATTTTTCAGACTTGCGTAAAGTTGTGATACTCATCAGTAAGGTCTTCTACAATTGGCTGGCATTGTCTTAGGCTTTGGCTTATCTACATGACTTGGACATTGATACTTCCACTCTGGTCAGAAGGAGAGCAAGGAGCAGTGCACTTCTTGCACATTCATCCCTGGAAATGTTCAAGCCTAGGCTGGACAAGGCTTTGAGCTACCTAGTCTAGGGGAAGGTATTCCTGCCCACTGCAGAGGGGTTAGAGCTCGATAATCTTTATGGTCCCTTTCAACCCCAACAATTCCATAATTCTACGGTTGGGATCTAAGTCAAGTTGTAAATACAAAATTATGCTGCATTGAATAAATCCAAAGAGGGAAACGGCACCATCTTTCTGAGGTTATTTTTAAAAGGAAAAATTAAAACACAACTGTTACAAAAATTCCAGAATACAATTTTAGATTGTTTTTCCTAAAAGTGACAACACATAGATATCTGAATTAATATAATAAGATATATTTCCAGATATAAGCAACTATTGTGGTGGAACCATAGTTTTGTTTTAATCAATGCACAGCTTAAAAATAGTCTGTAGAGAAACATTTAAAACTTGCAGACTATCTCTTCACAGATCAAGACAGATGATGTTTAAAAGTGTGTGTTACATGCCTTGGCTTTTGGATAGCAAAAATCACTTGAGTAGCTGCACGTTCCATTACTGTGTGCAACTGTTCTGATCGCAGTGAGATCCCTGGTCACTCACTTTAAATTAGTGTCATCAATAAAGGAATTAGGTCATAAGTGTCAAGTAGGAGCAGTCTAGAACCTGGAGACAGTAGTTCATACCTACCTTTCCATTCACCTTTCTTAAACCCAGAAGTGCACACTAAACTGGATCCTGTTCAGCTTTCTTTCACCCAGAAGTGCAAACTAAACTGGATCCTGTTCATTCCATTCTCAACTTTAGAATCAGGAATTGCAAAGGGTCTCCTGCCCTGGAGCTGTACTTCATTTTATTTCTATATATAATGAGATGGGGTCTATATATTTATATAAATTAAGACATTGTCTCAACCATTTTTTCTTTGGGATATGAAGAAACAAAAAAACAAAGAAAACAAACACATCTAATTAGAAAACTTTGAAATAGTTTCTGTTTAAAATCATATATTTTTAAATCTATTGAAAGTATATAATAACTTGGCCTGCAGAGCTTATTATAATCATGTTATGAATCCATGTCTCTACTGGCATCTGAAGTTTTCACTGTTCTGTGTTTTTATTCTCAACTTTCCCTGGAAGTATGCAAGTAAAAAGATTATGCTTTATGGAGAGACACAGGCAGAGATCATCAAAAGGTCTTGGGGTATGTTAATTAGTTCCCAAGTGGGTTATCATCCTTATTTTTTCTTTGGAATAAATACTATAATTCCCCTTTTCCTCATGGTACAAGGTAACCACATCTATGGCTCTTACAATCAAGGGATGTCCTCTCTAACTGAACCTGTTTCTCATATTAACAACAACAACAACAACAACAACAACAGCAACAACAACAACAACAACAAATGTAAATACGTGCAAGGGAGGTGAGCATCCAGTCTCGACAGAATGGGTGTAGACTGGGGTTTGAAGACTGCACTGATCCAGCAGTGTGACAGAAGCACACATCAAAGTAGCACTGTCCAGTCTACTTCCACAGGAAGCAGAAAAAGAAAGAAATACAAAGCAAAGCAAAGCTGCTTGATTGGTTAGACACAATTTTGAAATATTTTTCAGAAGAGGTGAATATTTAGGTTATCACTAGAGGCCAAAAGATTATACCTACGCGTATGTTGTAAATATTCTGTGACTCTTGATGTTTCAGGCCACATGCTAAAAGCAAGTAAAGAGCATTCTCCTAAATTGCTTCTGGAGGAGATGTGAAAAGTCATTTATGCACCCGTTCCGTACCACTAAAGCGGAGGGCTTCCTCTGTATTTCTTATTTCCTAGAGTCCTGAAGCCACTGGTTATTATTTTACAGGAAAAATTGAAGGAATTAAAGATGGGTTAACAAATTATGACCACTTCAAGTTTTGGAGGGAACCAGGGCTCTCCCTGCAACTGTAAGGAACTGGGTTTGTGAGAACTTCATCCCTTTATCTCTCTTAATGCATCACCTGCTGGATCAGAATGCAAACTGAGACAGCATCAAGGCAAAAGACTTCAGCTCATGAGTTCATGATACACAGGGACTTGTAGGCTAATGAGTCTAAATATTAGTCTCTAATGAGCCTTAGTTTTACTGTGGTTAAATCTCAAAAGAGAACTAATAATCAGTGAACGTCATCCCAAATAGTTAATACTGAATAGCATTTTAAAAATCCAGGAAAAAGAGTGAAAGGTATTTAAAACAAAAGAATATTACTTAGGTATTTAAAATAAATCTTAGCAGCAAAAAGATAAAAGAATAAGAAAAGCACATAAAGAATTTTACTGATAGCTCCTTTAGAGTTGATAAAAAAATATTAGATAAGATTAAACAGCATTAAAAAGCTACTAAAAATGGCATGTTTAAAAAATTCAGCACAAAAACTTCAAACAGAACTCACTGAAAGCTGTACTGTCACAAATGTTGTCACTTAATTACCCATTGATAAGGTGCAGTGTTTGTCAGGAGTCTAAAAGACAAAACTGTTCTAGAAAATCACAAGTGCAAGATCCATACATGAACAGAGGTCGTCAATAATTTCTTGTACTTCTGACCTTTCTCTCTTATTTTTTAAAATAGAGATTTTTAAAATAACTCTTCTGAGGTTCCTGCTTATAAAATTATTCATATTTCTAATTAAATTAAATTAAATCCTTTAGTGCAGTATTTTAAATGAAAATAAATTGCAGATACTGATTCAAATGTATCTTAGGGTGAAGCTCCACAGGAAAACATGTTCTTGCTTTTGGGGAGTTTTTGCTCATATGGTAGGTAGAGCTGTTAGCAATGAAGCTTTGTTTCAAGGAAGTACTTTGTATTTCCATACCAACCATCTTTTTAGAGGTTCTAAAGACCTTGTACACAAATGAAGTCTCCTGAACACAGTGCTAAGATTACAAATTTTATTTAATGCAACATTACTCATGTCTGTTTAAGGTCTGGATGACTCCTTTATACGAGCGCTTGAAAAGTGTTGAATCATAGGTATTCTGAAAACCAATCAACCAACCAAATAAAAGAATCCAACTGCCTGTTTTTTCAAATAAACAGTTTTAGGTTTCTGACTGAAAAGTACTATACTGTATGAAAATATGAATACGAAAAAGCAGATAAAAATAAAGAATAAAAATAAATATGTAAATTAAATTATATTTTTAGTATTTTACAAGTTAACAATTATTGAAACTGCAGTTCTAAATGAAACTCCAGATGATGTTGGGGTTTGTTGTATAGTGATACAGGAAGGGATGACTCGTGAGTAAAAGCTTGGATTAGATCACCAGTTCCACAAAGTCACAGCAGTAGCAGGCGTGACTGTTGGATCAAGCTGTACAGGGAGGTACCTGATCTCTGGAAAACCCATGGGTGTGACTGTGCTGGTGCTTCCCCACAGGGAGTTTTCAGGCCTGAGCCATTTGTGAAGAAAAAGTAACACTTACCTCGAGGGTTGCCTCTTCTCCCTTACCTCATTTAGCACCCAGTTTGTAGCCTGGGGTGTCAAGTGTGTACTGGTCAACTACAGCAAACCAGCCATCATTAACAGTTCGTCAGAAATGATGTAGAGGGAAGTAGAATACAGTTTGGTTACACCCACATAGTGGGTGCTAAACTGGCACTCTACTCCAGGACAGACAGCTGGTTCCAAACGCCAGCGGTGAAGGAACCCCAGCCCACTGGGGAGAGGCCAGAAATTCACCCCCAGCACACGTGGAAGGGAGGGAGGGCATTAACACAGAAGGTTGGAAAGTAGTGACACAAAAAAAAAAAAAAAAAA
>WEKY01029204.1:1877-59664 GCA_013390045.1 Picathartes gymnocephalus | reverse complement strand
AAAAAAAAAAAAAAAGCCACGAAGAGGAAGGGAACAAATAAAAGGAAGAGATTTCCTTCAAGACCAGACATTCCCTCCCAGAAAAACATCCCCACCCAGAACTGCTTGGTAGCTCTGCAGTCTAACAAGGCAACACACAGCACACTGGCAGAAAAGCCACAGCTGACTAGAGCAGCCCAATTTGCTCTGTGAATAATGAAAGTAACAGCTAGTTCAACCAAGAAAAGGTGGCAGGTGATAGTAGTTGGTGACTCCATTTTAAGAGGCACTAAGGCACTCACCTGTCAACCTGACTCACTTTTGAGGGCAGTGTGTTGCCTTCTGGGAGCCCGGATCAAGCATGTTACTGGAAAGCTGCCAAGGCTACCTAAACCTGCTGATTATTACAGTATTAGTGTTCCATGTGTGTGCCAGTGAAGGAAGGAAAGCAGAAAACCCAGGGAACTACAAACCAGCCAGCTTTACCTAGCCAGGCAAGATTCATGGAGCAGATTCTCCTGGAAACTGTGCTAAGACATATGGAAAAGGCAATTTGTAGCAGCCAACATGGCTTTACAAAGGGGAAATCATGCCAGACAAATTTGGTGACACTCTAAGATGGGTCTACACTGTTGGTGGATGAGGGCAGAGCAACTGACATCGTCTGTCTGGACTCCTGCAAAGCATTTGTCACTGTCTTGCCATCCTTGTTTCTAACTTGGAGAGACATGGGTTTGATGGATGGACCACTCAGTGGATAAGGAACTGGCTGGATGACCTCACACAAAGAGCTGTGGCCAATGGCTCGTTGCCCATGCAGAGACCAGGGATGAGTGGGGTCCCTCAGGGTCAGTGCTGGGGCTGATTCTGTTCAACAGCTTTGTTGGTGCCACGGACAGTGGGGTCACTGATGGCACCGAGCTCTGTGGTCACGTCACGTGCTGGAGAGAAGGGGTGGATCCAGAGGGAGCGGGACAGGCTGGAGAGGTGGGAACCTCGTGAAGTTCAGTAAGGCCATGTGCAAAATCCTACACTTAGGATGGGGCATTCCCAGACACATCAAAAGATTGGTGGATGAGTGACTGGGAGCAGCATTGAGGAGAAGGACTTGGGGGTGTTGGTTGATGAAAACCCACCATGAGCTGGCAGTGAGCGCTCAAAGCCCAGAAAGCCAAACAAACCCTGGGCTGCATCCAAAGCCCCACGGGCAGCAGAGGAAGGAGGGGATTCTACCCCTCCATCTGCTCTGGTGAGACCCCACCTACAGTGCTGCACGCAGCTCTGGGGTCTCAGCACAGGAAGGACAGCGGACTGTTGGAGCAAGTCCAGAGGAGGCCATGCAGTTGATGAGGGGAATGGAGAACCTCCCATATGAAGTTGGGGCTGTTCAGCCTGGAGAAGAGAAGGTTGTGTGGAGACCTCAAAGCACATTCTGGTATCGGAGGAGGCCTCCAGGAACTGTAGTGACAGGACGGGGAGTAATCTGTACAAATTGAAAGAGAGGAAATTTATGTTAAATATTAGGAAGAAATTCTTTACAGTAAGGGTGGTGAGGCCCTGGCACAGGTTCCCCAGGGAGGTTTTGGATGCCCCAACTCTGGCAGTGTTCAAGGCCAGGTTAGATAAGGCCTTGAGCAACCTGGTCTCGTGGGAGGTATCCCTATCCATGGCAAGGGAGTTGGCACTAGATGATCTTTAAGGTGCCTTCCAACCCTTAACGTGCTATGATTCTATGATTCATGGATCTGTCGACTTTCCTTTTTGATTCCTTAGGACTGTCCAGAGGATACCTAGAATAGGAAAAAGAATAGGTGAGCTCTACTCCTTCAGTGCAATAGTGTCCTGGTTTGAAAGACAGCTGTCTGCCATGGAAGGCAGGAACCTCCCTTGGAATGGAAAGTGTGACCCCGCCCTTCCCTCTGAATTAATATAACTTTGAAATTAAGGGCTTTCAGGCAAAGATACGGCAAAAGGAATAACAGCTATTTACTAGTGTACATATGTATAACAAGACAAACAAACAACAGCGGCAGCAACAACAAACAAATCCAGAAACCCAGTAACAGCCTTCTCTCGGCTGTTGAACAATTTCCCCTTGGGTGCAGTTCCAGTCACAGCCGGCAGGGGCGCTGGTGGCTCACGGCCGGGCAGGGCCGGTGCGATGAATCCCGAGAGGATCCCACAGTGGCAAAGGAAATGTATCAGAAACTCCTCCACTGTAGCAGGAGCCATGGGGTGGCCCGTTGTCGGGTTCCAGTGTAGCAGGAAGCCCTGAAGCAGCAGCGGATAACAGCAGGGCTGGGTAGGGAATTGCTCCCCTGGGTGGCTCACCACTGATGGCTGATCCCAGGGACGGGGTGTGCAGGGAGGGGCAGCCCTTGGCAGGGGACGGGTTGTTCCCGGTGCTCCCAAGCAGCAGTGAAGCAGAGAAGCAAGCCAGTAACTCTGGTCACACTGCTGAAGGAGAAGAAACAAAAAGAAACAGGCAAAACTCACAAGACAACAGTATCTCTGGTCAGAGACACCACCTTGCTTGGCCGTTGCGCTGAATCTCCTGCCTGGAAGGACACAAACACTCCTCACCCCCACTACAGCTCTCACAGGAAATCCTGAGCTGGCTCTCACCCATCAGGACACTCCTGGAGGTGGGGGGCACTGCAACTGTCCCCCAAGACACAAAACAAAATAACCAAAATGGTATGGGATTAAAAAAACAAAACCAAAAACACCCCATTCCCAAGACAAATAGTAAGGACAAATTGCCAGTGTGAAGAAGAAAATTATCTGATGGCAATATTCTCTGCAGAACTGTTTGTATGCACTTTGACTGAGGTCAGAGTGTGATTTGAAATTTATTTATTTTGTATTTTGAATATAAAGTTATTCTCCATACCCAGATTCAGATAAGGATAAAGCACACTTTGAGTATGCCACTAAAAACTCTTACGTGCACTTTTAGAGGCTGTTATTTGCTGCGAAACAATTAAAATTCTAGGCTGTTCCTTGTGCTTTAGGGATATAAACAATATTTACGTTTAATGCTCAGTAAAAAGTTGAATGACATTTTCCAAACAAAGGCATGAACATTGTGTAAGGCTTTCCTGTGTTAATTATAGCCCATACCTTGTCAGTCTCATCTGCAACTGAGACTAATTGTCTGCCATATAAAGAGTCATGCCTATTGATTTTGCAAAGGCTGAAACAGACTAAACTGTACTCTCTTTCTATGGATATAAAAAGCATTGCCTGCCTGTATTGATTGCTTACTCCACAGAGCAATAGCAAATTGCTATTGTGGAAACATAATGATGCTAAACATTTGTTGCACAGATGATAGGGTAATGTTTAAATGCTGTGTGTCCTGTTTTTTGTAGATTTACTAACAACATCCTTAATCATTCCTCTTCAAAATACCATGAATCCTGGAGCAGACGCTAACCTAATGCTACAACATCTTTTATAGACCATAGGATTTCATAAATTCAGAATGAATTTAATGAGCTATTTTTTTCATCATCAAGTAGACTGGATGCCAATTTTGCATAATATTTTGCAAGATTTGGGTAGGAATGAAATAAATTAGCTACAGCAAGATCCTTTCATCTCATTTTATATGTAGTACTTACTTGGCATATAGTCTACCAAAAGCAAAATACTTACTTGAGGAATTATTAATTACCTACTGTGAAAAAGACAGACTGAATCTCTTCCTTGCATCCTTCTAAGAGAAAGTTTTATAACATTTTTGTACTTCATTTACCTGACGTTGGTATTATGGTCTGATTAAATGAAGTTTGAAAATATGGATAAGTGGCATGAATTTTATTTAGCTAGGTGTTAATTCTTAATATTGGGGTTATGCAAATTCATTTGCACTGAACATCCAATTAAGATAAGAACCATCCATTTTCTAATGTAACTGCAGAATGGCAGAATGGTTGGGGTTGAAAGGGACCTGTGAACAGGGTCACCTTGAGAAGGTTGCAAAGAAACACATCCAGGCAGGTTTAGAACATCTTCAGTGAGGGAGACTCCACAATCTCACTGGATAGCTTGTTTCTAGTGCCCTGTCACCCTCAGAGTAAAGTTTTCTGTATATTCAGATGGAAGTGTCAGTGTTTCAGTGGCCCTTGTCTTGATGCTGGGCACCATTGGAGAATCTGGCTCCTCTTGACACCAGCCTTTAAGATATTTGTATGAACCGATAAGGACCCCTCTCAGGTGTCTCTTCTCTGGGCTAAACAGGCCCATCTCCTGTAGTCTGTCCTCAACAGAGTTGCTCCAGACCCCTCATCTCCTTCATGGCTTCCACTCAACCCTCTCCAATATCTCCTTGTCTTTCTTGTCCTAAGGAGTTCAGAACAGGATGCAGCACTCCAGATGTGCCTCAGCAGGGCTGGGCAGAGGGGCAGGATCACCTCCCACCTCCCTTGGCCTGCTGGCAATGCTCTTCCTGATGCACTCCAGGACTGCTGGCTCATGGATAACTTATCTACAAGGACCCCCAGGTGCTTCTCCCCAGAGCTGCTCTCCAGCAGGTCAGTCCCAGCCTGTGCTGATGCCTGGGGCTGTTCCTCCCCAGTGCAGGACCCTGCATTTGCCTTTGCTGAACTCCATCAGGTTCCTCCCTGCTCCCTTCTCCAGCCTGGCCCAGCGTGGCTGAATGGCAGCACAGTCTTCTGGTGCATCAGCTGCTCCTCCCAGCTGTGTGTCTCAGCAAACTCTGTCCCTTCATCCAGGTCACGGACAAACAAACTGAAGAAGACTGGTCCCAGTACTGACCCCTGGGGAGCACCGCTGGCCACAGGCCTCCAACCAGACACTGCTGCTGATCATCATTCTCTGAGTTCTGACATCCACACAGTTTCCAATCACCTCACTCTCCACTCAACCAACCCACACTTCCTGAGCTTTCCTATGAGGATGTTATGGGAGACAGTGTCAAAGGACCTGATGAAGTCAAGAGACAGCATCCACTCTTGTGATCTCCTCTACCCAGCTGTCACAGAGGCAATGGGATTGGTCAAGTATTGGTGAATCAATATTGATCACCCCAACAACCTTCTTTTCCTCCACATGCTTAAAGATGACATCCAGGATGGGCTGTTCCATCAACTTCCCAGGGATTGAGGTGAAGCTGACTGGCTTGTAGTTCCCTACATGCTAGTAGGGTCCTCCTTCCTGCCCCTTTGGAAGGCTGGAGTGACTGGCTTTTTTCCAGTCCTCAGGCACCTCTCCTGGTCTCCTTGACCTTTCAAGGATGACGGGGAGAGGCTTAGCAATAACATCTGCCAGCTCCCTCAACATTCATGGGCACATCCCATCGGGGCCCACAGATTTGTGGGTGTCAGGATTGCCCAAATAATCTTTAACCCAGTCCTCCTCAATGAAGGGAAAGCCAACCTTTCTCCAGTCAAGGGAAGAGAGATCTTGACTCCCAGCTGTAGGATTCCGAACGGCTGTCCTTAGCAGTAAAGACTGAAGGAAAGGAATCATCCACCTTGTCTGTATCCTCTGTCACCAGGGCATCTCACTCAGGAGCTGCCCCACTTTTTCCCTGGTCTTACTTTTGCCACTGGTGTCCTTGAAGAAGCTGTTCTTGTTGTCCTTGACATCCCTTGTCAGATGTAATTTAACGTGCAGCTTAGCCTTCCTTGTCTCATCCCTGCATAATGTAACAACATTCCAATATTTCACCCATGTGGCCTGTCCTTTTTTCCACATTCCATAAACTTCCTTCTTATGCCTGAGTTTTGCCAGAATCTCTTTTATCATCCATGCAGGTCTCCTGCCCCCTTGGCTTGATTTCATACTCATAGTGATGCACTAATCTTGAGTTTGGAGGAAGTGATAACTGAATATTCTATCCAGCTGTCTTGGACCCCACTACCTTCTAAAGCCCTAACCCATGGGATTCCTCCATGGAGGTCTCTGAAGAGGCCAGTGTTAGCCCTGAAGTCCTACTTACTGCCCTGCTTCCTTCACTCAGAATCCTAATCTCCACCACCTCATGGTCACTGCAGCCAAGGTTGCCCCCAAACTCCACATCCCCAACCAGTCCTTGTTTCTCTGTTCATACAATGTCCAGCAGCACACATCTTCTTGTTGGACCTCCACCACCTGTGTCAAAAAGTGATCCTCAAGGCACTGCATGTGCCCTGCTGTGCTGCCTTTCCAGCAGAATTCAGAGAGGGTGAAGTCTGCCGTGAGAACCAGGGCCTGTGATCATGAGGCTACTTCCAGCTCTTTGTAGAGGACCTAATTGACTTCCTCTTCCTGATCAGCAGGCCTGTAGTAAACACACACAACAGCGTCACCCATGTTTGCCTGCCCCTTAATTCTTACCCATAAGCTCTTGACTTGTTCTTCATTCACGTCTAGGTAGAGGTCAATACATACTGTTTGTTTCTTCACATAAAGAGCAACTGCATGACCTCACCTTGCTGGCCTGTCTTTCCTAAAAGGTACATTAGCCATCCATGACAGCATTCCAGTCATGCAAGCTCTCCCAATACGTCTCCTGAATCCCGATAACGACCCTCTGACCACACCCAGTTCTCTAATTGTTCCTGTGTGTTCCCCATGCTGTGTGTGTTGGTTTATCATCATTTTGAGCATGCAGGTTTCTGCGGAGGGGTTGTGAGAGGATCCACCACAGAGGTACACACCCTTGAGGTGCTTGGCCTTTTGGTTCTCACCGTGGGAGGCAATTGTTTTGACAAAGATAAAGAATTCCTGACGTGGCATTTCCAGACAGTATAAATCCTGATATAATGAAGCAATAGTTTACATGTTTTTCTTGTTTTCTAGTTCACACAGAACCAAATTCAGAGTGTTCCTGCACTGTACTGCTCTCTTCCCTTCTCCCATTTAGGAATGCATTAAATTTCATGTCTACCTTTTTTATTTTTTCCTTGAAACACAATCCTAAAGAATAAGACATAAATTTGATAAAAAAATCCACCCCACTTTGAGGTAGGAAATTATCTGGAAAGTAGACCAGGATATAGATTGACAGAAACAACAAAAATTACATTTATTTCTTCGGAGCAGTGCCAAATATTAATCTTTTCTACATTTTGTTTTTCTGTGACAAACATGTATCCTTAAAAAACTAACATAAATTTAAAGCCATTCCCAACATGGTCTTATAAAGCATGAGTCTTCATGGTGGATTATTTGAAAATGTAGCAAGGAAACTATCTGGATTCTTAATATTCCCTGAATCAGACAGCACCAAGATTCTTCAGTTCCATGGAGAGTGATATGAAAACCTTAAAACAAGTGGAAGAGGGAAAGGGCATGACAAGACTGACAAAACATTGCATAGAGAACAATGGAAAGGAAAGATGTCCCATCACTGTTTGAATTCTAGATGCCTGCACGGGATAGCTGGTTTATATGAGTCTTTAAGGATGATGACCCTTCATGAGATAAAACAAAGAATCATAAGCATCCATTCTAATGTGTTTTTCCTGGTTCCCAAACTGATATAGGACAGAGTCTGCATTTCAGATTTTCTGAGCAATCCACTAACACAACATTTTTGTATTCTGAGTATCTGCTATAAAATACTTAGCTGTTCAAAATATCCAGCCATTTCAAATAGTCATGCCAATAAGCTGATAATTTCTGACCTTAATCTGTGCTTCACATTTGTTCAAGAAAATCAATATTACTTTTCCTATTATGGGAATACATATATTAATCATAGGATTAATACCAGTTAAAACAATACTGAGGGAAAAAAAATCACACGAGAAAAAACTCATTTGAAAATAACATCACTATTCTATAGAGGGCTTTTTAAATCCAGAATCAGTATGCAGGCTGTCTTGTATAAAATGGCAAGCTAAAAAATTAAAAAGTCATTCAATAAGGACCGGTGCTTGCTGTGTTCTGAATGCTTGTCCTTGCAAACCTGAACACTGTTTCCCAAGGAATCCATACGGTGGTGGCTCAAGGTTTTCGGTTGGTTGTTTTGGGGGTTTATTTTTGTGTGTCTGTTCTGATTTAGTTTAGTTTCTTTCTGGTAGGGGATAGAATACTAGTGGCTTATTATCAAAATAGGAGCTGAAGCTGGATTCTGTATACAGTAAGAGATTGCATTGAAAGATGGTATGAAAGTTATGAAGTCACAGATCCTTGAGATGCTTTGATAAGTTCAGTTAGATATTTAGAAGGAATTTATTATTAGAGTATACTATGATAGCATATTATATATTAGTGTGCATTTTATATATTTGATATATTATTCTTATATATCATTATATATATTGTATTTCCCAAAAACACACAGTGACAAGGGGAGCAGGGACAGGGACACACAGATACAAGGGGCAATGGCTTCAAACTGAAAGAGGACATGTTTAGTTTAGATATTAGGAAAAAAATCTTTACTGGGAGGGTGGTGAGGCACTGGCACAAGCTTGCCAGAGAAGTTCTGGATGTCCACTCCCTGGAAGTGTTCTAGGCCATGTTGGATGAAGCTCTGAGCAATCTGGTATAGTGAAAAGTGTCCCTGCCCATGGCAGGGGAGTGGAACTAAATCATCTTTGAGGTTCCTTCCAACCCAGGCAATTCTATGACTCTATGATATATTTAGTTCATTCATGAAGTCAACAAATAATGAGGACAATATTATCTATTTTCCTACTTCCCTGCAAAACATCCTTCTACCACTATGATAAAGCATACTTTTTCTCTGAATTCAACAGATTTTCAAACAAAGCAATCCTTGTTGATTCAGTTTGCTCTTCAGACCTGCATTGGGGGGTCATACCTGCTTTCAGAACTATTTCAGTAAGGAAAATCTGTGACATCTATACAACCTTGCACTAAGTAGTGTAGCAGTGTAAAGGAAAAATATTTACAGCTTATTGGATGCTTGGTTTACCCTATGGGTGTTTCTGGCATTTTCATATAGCAACTCTATCTAAAGCATGGGTGCTCTTAAACAAACTACAGGTTTTTGGGTTTTTTTTAAGTCCATGAAAGGTACAAGGTAGTTGTGCTTGAATTTTCTTTTCATTATGAAGAAGGAAGTCAGGCCAAATAAAACGTAAATTGACAAGAAGAACACCAAAACCTTTGCAACATTTGGATCTCTTTGTAGTAAAATTCAACAACCATATCCAGTGAAGAATTTCAATTTACTCTCCTTCATCTTTTGGCCACATATATATGTATATGTTTTGACAAATTAATAACCTGTGTCAGAATGCTTATTTCAAGTGTAGATCTGGCCATATAAATAGTGTGACAAATACTCTTTTCACACATAAATTTCACTTGTTGATGCAAGTTCTACCAAGGTTTTTTAAGAGCCTGTGCTTATATAAAATTTCAGGTTTAACATACTCTCTATGCCACATATATGCACAGGATGAATTTCACCCTTTCAGTTAAACAACTTGATCCATTTTCTCTCTCTTAATTTTTAAAGTATAAGCACTCATGAACACTTAAAAATTAGAAATTAAGCTCCTTCTTCTCAATTTTAAACTTTTTGATGTTTCTAACAAAGTTTTCTTCCTTCAAAAAATCATCTTAGCATATGTTTTAAAAATTGGTTTCTAAGCTATTTGCCTAAATTGCTTTGTTGCTCAGTTCCTAGTTAGTTCAACATTATCTGAAACCTTGAGATTAAATTTATGTTACACTCTAGAATTTAAAATTGACAAAAAAATCCTGAAGCTCTATTCTAACTTTCCTTAAAACTACAAGGTGTTTCACCTTATATTCATTATGTCTGTTTTTTTCCCCTTCTTGTATTTTTGTTTTTATTCAAATATGTCTTTAACCTAAAAAGTGATTATCACCTCATCTCCACAGTTATTTGGTTATTTTTCATTTGGTGCAAATTTGGTTTGTTTGCATTAGATTTTCCTCATCACAAAAAAACAGTGAATTAAATCAAACATATCATACCACTCTACTACTTTTAAGTCTACAATTTAAAGCTTGAATCTCATAGAAAACAAAAATATAGGAAAAAAATAGATGCCAAATTAATTTTGGGTTTCCTTCAGCTGTTAAGGCTGACAATTAGAAAATATTTTATTGTTTCCCTATAGGCATTAAATGACACCTCCATGCAGGCAGTGCCTCTCTTGTCCCAAAGACTCAGCTAGAAGTTTTTTCATTAAAAATATGTATATTCACCTTTGAAGAAAAGATACACAAATGGCAATTACCACATGGAGAGCAAGGAAAGTTTTTCCCAAACTTTCTGTTACTATGACTTCAGTTTTGTACTGAAAAATAATAATAATAAAAAAATACATTGTCATGAGCTAATTTTTTTCTGTTTAGTTATCTTGAACAAGGGATCAAAGAAACTCAAATGCTGTAAATCAGCATTGCCTCAGTGGAAGTTTAAAAGTTATGCTTTTTTCTTATATGAGGATCTAGGTCAGCAGATGTAATACATTTCTGAATATATGAATAATCCTTCATTTAATCTTCCAGAGAGTTTATTCTTTATCAAGAAATTCTTCTTCATCTTGGGTCCATACACAGAGTATTTTGGACTGCTTAAAAATAAATAGGTTCATTGTGAATACTTTCAACCATGAAAACCGAAACCACTGTCCTCTCTGCAAAGTATTTGAGCTTCATACAGACAGGAAACTATTTACGAAATATTAGCCTCCAGTTAAGGTGAAAGAATTACTAAGCTCTGGTGGTGGGCTGAAGAGGGATAATAATGATACGAATATGCAGGGTGCTGACCTGAAACCTTTTCCTTTGTAATTTCTGGTTCCCTACAAGTTAAGATGTAAAATCTTTAATTCATTGCTAGAGACTGAAGGTTTACTCATCCTGGGTACATGTGGGACTGTCAGTAATTCTGTCTGTATTCTCAGGAGTTCCTGAAATTTTTTGATTAATGTCATGCAGCAGGGTGGGAAGACTTTTTGAAGAACAAAGCCAATACTAGTAATTGATATTTTGTGACATGACTTCTGTATCATTACTGGTCAATTACTATGTCCTTTTTTTGTCTCAATTTTGAGAGGCTGGTGGAGAGGAAGAGAGGCAAAATTATTACCCAGATGGATATTTCTACTGGGAGTGACAGCTACTTTAAAGTATTTTTTAAAAATTATAAATGCAAGACTTATTCATCATGATTCCCTTGAAAAATTAGATTAAAGATAATTCAGTCACTCTTTATCACTTTTTCATTATCCCAGAATGTCCCAGTTTTTCTTTCACTAGGATCTAATTAATGTGTTTACTTTGGGGTTAATTAAATCAATTAAATTATTTGAAATAAACTTCTGAGAAGTGATTTATGGTTATTTTAGGAGTTACAAAGAACTATTTTATTTATTATCTGGCTAAGTTGCCATTGCTCTCATTTGAGATATTATAGTGATGCTATAGACACATATATAAAACCAGATGCAACTTATAATATAAAATATTTTTTACAATATATTTAAATACAATAATGGAATGCAACTCCAGAATAGTTTGCATAAGATCACGCTTATAATCATTTAAATATACTGGGGGGTTGAAGGTGGAGTACTTGCTACTTAAAATCAGGAAAAGAGCCATGATAATGTTGTCATATTGATATATGACAATGTGCCTGATCTTTTTTTGCAAGGAATTTAGGAGTACTTATAATTAAAACAATGTTCATACTACGTATCTTCAGTGCACTGGAAGAATACTATACTATGGGCTGGGATGAAAGTATAAAAATTAGTTGAGGTTTGAAAATATTATCTTTAAGACAACTTTTAAAACCGATTGCCTAACAAATATTGAAGTTAACTTTTTTCAGACTGCTTGACTAGTGAATCTAGAGGAAATATCCATATTCTCATGAAAGGATCAGGTTTAAAAATTAGTGATATAATGTTATTTACATTTATTTTATCACCTTGAGCAAAATAGGTGCCAGTAACATTAGGAACTTTAAAGTATTTTCCCATTTCATGTCATCTATTTTACTGTCATTTGGAACTTCTACAGAAACTGGGAAACACTTATCTTTTCAACCTGAAGAGGAAAAAAAATTGCATACAAACATGTATGCAGTTCTATCAATTCCAAATCATAAGAGTAAAATCTCATTCTCCAGGCAACAGACCTGTTCAAACAACAAGAAAGAATTATTCTCAAATTTATCTTTCTGGAATAGCTAAATTTAGGAATTATTTGAGTATTTTACTAGTAAATTTGAAATATGCTTGGAGGAGAAGGATTATATTCTTGAGGGACCCCTAGAAAAACAGGAAATACCAAGAAAACCCCAAGGCAAGCAGAAGGTGTTCCTAATTTAAAACATTGGGAGTGTTTCATCGTTAAATGACACAACATTTGACCATCATATTAATGTGCACTATGAGAAAGGGGATGAGGTGGGGAGCAACCACATGTATATACTGCTGATTTGCCTTTCTTTTATTAAACTCATCTTTTGTTTATTTCCGTTATGACGTGTATATAACTTTTCCAAATGTTTTTCAAATATCTCCTGATGATATATTATTTTCCCTAATGAACATATTCCAAAATGACACTTTCCTCTGATTAGAATGTTATGGCTATTTTCTTACACTGCAGTATTGGATGGAAAATTTTCTCTCTAAAACCATTAGCAAAGCCCTAGATGTGTAGTGCTCCTCCAACTTTTCAATTGAAATTTCTTTGATGTTTTCATAGCAATTCACACAAAATAGAATCTAGTGATATAAATGTCCAACAAAAATCAAGAAGGAAAAAGATTAATACACAAAATGCTCTAGTAAATCTAGTGAGTTCCCTTATCATTACAATCTGAAAATACTCTAAAAAATGAAATTGAAACAAATCCAGTTTGGATTTTTGTATTTAAATAAATAATTATCTTGCGCAATATCTTCAATATAACACTTTCTCAAAAATGAATTTCATCTGGAAATCTAAAGCACTTCACTAACAGCAGTTAGTTCATTATTAACAGCATAATCATTTGGTGCTGGAAAGATCATTTCCAAGAGAATTGTGTGAATACTTCAAACACCATAGTCACCATAATGAATGTTAAGAATGATCAACACATTCCAGAACTGTAGTGATTGATAAAAAAATCACCTATGTGTTGTAATTGTCATTTGATTTGAAATCTAATGTCATTGCAATTTCCCTGTTTCTAGACCGTACTATTAATTCATTATGTTTATTTGAAACTAAATTTAAAAGAATAGGCATGTATTCTCCCCTCTATCTCTGAGTGCCATTTTATAGAGACAAAAATGTGCAATTTTTAAAAACTGGATCAAGGGAAGAGTAAAAAATATTGCACAGCATAGTCACAGACATCATGACTGATAGAGTCAGTGCAAATATAGAAGTATGCCAGAAAAAATAAGCCTTTTTTTGCATTTCTCTCAGGAGAGAAAGAAGAATCCAAAGTGTATATTTTCCCTGCATTTTATCTTAATCTCAATTCAATATGTTAAACAAAGTGCAAAGTAGTCACTTTATTTGCAACCTTTGCAGTTAGTGACTTTTATCAAAGACCTCCCAAGCTGAAGAAAGTTTATTTCCTTCTGGTTTTGGGTTTTTTTTCTATGGTATGTTGTTTTGTTTTTTTTTAATTTGAGATGATATACACAAGAAGTATTTTTCTCATTATTGATATATACAGTTTAGTTCAATTCGTTTTTCAGTAAGTTTATGTAGGCATCTCTTACCTGTAAAGCTACCATTGATTGCCCTCACTTTAAACCAAAATTTATCTCCCACACAAATCTAAATTTATTTTCACCTTCATCATTGTGAATTAAATGTAATCAAAACACTGAAACATTAAACTGATCACATGCTGTAGAACAGTACTATGAAAAATTAGTCTTTTTTATAGAAGAAAATATTTGTCACTGTGAGTTCATGTTGCACAGTCTTGACATAAAACCAATATGCAATATTTTCTATACACTGTTGTATATTACAGATTTCTTTATTTTTCTTTCTTAAAGAACATCTACTGCCTAACTCTTGAGTTACTTAGCATGAAAAAAATTATTGATGGCTAATTTTCATTTTTCAGACAAGACACTACAAGACATATTTTCAAAACACAGATCTATAGACAGCATTCCTTATAGATAGCATGAAAGTTCTAAATCAATATGATAAACATAACAATTACTTCTGTGATAACTATATGCGAAACAATTTCAGCAGCAATTAATATGGTAAAACTCTTAATATAGATTCCATTATATCTATAAAATTAACTCTTAACAAAAGACACAAAAAATTAAATTGTCAGATATTTCATCTTTTAAAATATATTTGATTTTAAAAGGTGCACTTAAAGTAGTATCATTGCCTCTCCATTTTAAAATGAGGTATAATTGATTTCTCACTACAGTCACTTTGTTTATATTCAGCCCTATTTTTCTGCAACAAGCCATTCTGTCCTTTCACGAAAAATGTCAAAAAACACTGTCCTGTTTTCTTCTTAGTTCCCATATCAAACTTTTGAATAACAAAAGGGAAAAAGAAAACAGAAAAAGAAAAATGGAGATGTCAGATGTTCCTGAGAAGTTACACCAAGCACAACTTTTCAGAAGGGAACGTCTGTAGGAAATGAAAAAGAGGAACAGTGATAGATTACATGAATAATTTTATTTGCGTTTATCAGTCTCTGTTCTGCTCTTCCCATCTGCAAGTATTTAAAAATGAAGCATCTCAGATACAGAAATATAGCCCTATATTTTCTGCCTGCATTTATCATCAGGGGTTGGACTAGATAATCTTTAAGGTCTCTTCCAACCCTAAGCATTCTCTATGATCTTCCCCTCTTAAATACAAAGAGATATGAAAAACAGTTGCATCTTCACTAAAATCTACTACTACAGAGCCCATGCTCTGCCAAAACTACTCAGTAGTTGCACTACCTGCCAGGTGTGCACTGGTGAATTCTTGGCAGTTAGTCACAAAGATCCTTGTGACAGATGTTCTTGTAAAAATACATTCAATTCCTCTCCCTTCCTCACTCATACATGACCATTGTGGCAATCAATGCCATTTCTAGTCGTGTTTTCTCAGTCTGCATGCTAGCTCTTCTACCAACAGACCTACAGGGTCAGATGAAACTTTCAAAAGAGAAAGGCAGATTTTTACTGCCTTTCATAATAATTTGATCCTGCTCAATGAAAATATTTTGGAGAAAATGAAGGATGCGGCAGGTGAAAGAGATTTGCAGGAGTGAGCTGGGAAACTGTAGCTCCTCTGAGGATAGAAAGATTTTTGAAAGGAACAGAGAAGGAGATCCACAATGAGGAAACTGGAACTACAGAAACAAAAGCTTCACATGAACCAGAGGAAATTGAAAAGAGCAAGTCTCAGAGGCACTATAGTTAGCGAAACCAATTTGGGAAATCAGGGATTTTCCACAAGGAATGAAGAAGATGAGCAGCTTGTATAAACCTCTTTTTAATTTCTTTTCTGATCTAGTCAGAATCAACTGACCCAGTTTTGTTCTTTTTCTCTTTTATCTTTATAAATAGCTAAATATTACAGCCAGCATTCTACAAAAACTTGTTTTCTTTGAAGTTAAAAGCTCTTTAGTCTTCTTAAGGTGGCTCATTTTAAGAAGATGATTTTGGCCAATATTTCACCTCAAAACTGTGATTGTCACACTATTCAAAGGTTGCAGACACACCACATACCTTGAAGAAGCTGTCTTAGTATAAGAAGAGTCTCATCACGGAATCCCAGAATGGGTCAGTTTGGAAGGGAGCACAGCAGGTCACCTTGTCCAACCTGCCTGTTCAAACAGGGTCATCCCAGAGCACATGGCACAGGATTGTCCAGATGGTTTTGGAATGCCTCCAGTAAAAGAGACTCCACACCCTCTCTGGGTGATCTGTTCCAGTGCTTGGTCACTGCCCAGGAAAGAAGTTCTTCCTCATATTCAGATGGAACTTCCTGTGCATCCGTTTCTGCCCCTTCCTTCTTCTCCCATTGCTGGGCACCACGGAGCAGAGCCTGGTCCATGCTCTGAGCCCTCCCTGCAGACACTGACAGACATTGATGAGTTCCCCTCTCAGTCATCTCCTCTTGAGGCTGAACAGCCCCAGCTCCCTCAGCCTTTCCTCTTAAGAGAGATGTTCCAGCCCCTTCAACATCTTAATAGCCCTCAACAAAATCCTTTTCAGTAAAAGAATAGTTTTTTATTCTGGCTATGTGTCTGAAGGGTGTTTCAACAGTACATTGGAGTGAGTTTAAGTCACACCATCACACCCTCCTGCATCAGCCTTTCTGCACAGGACTCAAAAGAGATCAGAATGAAGATTGAGATACAACCTATAATTTCATTCTTACTGGACTTCTGCAATATAAGCAGTATAAGCAGTTCGGCTGCTTTTTTTTCCCGTTTGATCTATCTATTTGCACTAATTGAATTATTTAGACTCTCCAGACTCTAAATGTGTTTATTTATCCTAACTTCTCTGTAATCTTGTAGGATTACAGGACATGCACTCCTACCTGGATAACAAAGTATGTTTAGAACCATAGGGATAAAAGTCTTATATAATTGTATGTCTGTCACTAGAAACAAAATATTCACTACTCCAAAAATAGAGCAAATGTTTGTCAGAAATATGTATCTGATAAAAGAAAGGAAAGATTCAAGAAAACTTGCTATGCAGTGACATGTATCAAAATCTAAAAGGGTTTAAAATATTTAAGGCAGTTCTTATAATAAAAATCTTCATCCATGATGTATTTAACACATATTGGTACATAACTTTATTATTGCCATTATTTTTAGACTGCACTAACATTATTCACATTCCCAAAAGCTCAATCAAGAAACTGCACATGCATTGACTTGCAGATCACATTCAAGTCAAGAGAGACTTCTCAGTATTATCACTGTTACCCACATAAGTGGAAAGCTACTAGAGAAAAGGAGGATCAACTGCTAGGAGGCAAGAAAACTTTACTGAGGTGACCTCTAAAATCCCTGTAATAATACTATATTAATAACATATTTAAACATAATAGTTCATGTGTGTCTTCTAAGTTTGCAGTATTTGCATGGTTACAGCAGTATGTTTGCTCTCATAAAACTTATGGCGTAGCATTCTGTCTGTCATTTCCGTGGTGCATAAGAATTCCTTCAGTATCTACTAACTTTCCCTTGTTCAGAACTCAATTCACAACGACAATTTTGTATCCTATGTTGCAGAAGAAGCATTAGAAATATGTTACTGGCTTTCTTCATATATTAGGTGGTGTTGGGATTGTCCTGGTGGCAGAGAGGGAGTGGAGAGTATAGGCATGTTGCTATTCTATACCACCATCATCTTGGGGAACATAGTTTTGGGGGGGGGAAGAAAAGGTGAGCACACCCTGGAAGACTATTTGTTTAACTTAGGTAAATATGTGGTTTACCATTTAAACTCTTTGTACTCTTCCAGTCTATATCCATGACTACATAAAGCTGCTGTACATCTACAAATTTCAGTGCTCGACTAATGGTATTTTTACATCTGATGTCTCACAATCTGTTAGAGATATTATACAGGTATTACACCAGATTTTCAGGTTTATATCACCATATGGTTATTAATTTCTTCTCAGTTGTACAACTGAGGAGCTGTCATGTCTTTCCTTAATGAGACAGATGCAATCACAAGCTTCTTTGTGGTTTAAAGTACTATACAAAAAAATAGATTTTTGCTTTTATCTCGTCTAAAATATATATTCTAGTTTGGGGAATGTTTATGGTTTGTTGTTTTTTTCCCTTGAAGCAAGAAAACATCAGACAGGAAGAAAATGGTTAAAGGTGAGATAGTGCATGCTGCATGTGTGTATATATTTGTGTACATATCTACACATGTGTATGTATACTTTTAAGATAATGTAGATGCTTATTCAAATGCTGGGTACTATAACTTAAATCACATATAATACTATGTGTTTTGGTGCAAAATTGTGGGGATGCAAAATAATTTGAATAGTTTTTTTGAAGCTTTTCCAAAGAGTCATGCATACACACCCGGAATATTAATAAATACACCACAACTGAAACACCAGAGTCTAACATTTATGTCATTTGAACACTGGAGAATATTAAATTAAAAATTCGTCATTTTTTTCAGCTGTGATAGTTAGGAATTTTCTTGAGTTTTGAACTGAGTAAAAGTCAAGCGAGGCCATGTAGGAATTTGCCTCTGGACATGCTAAAATGCCAAAAGCAATTCTAATGATTCAAAACATTGGATAGCTATTCAGGTTTTAAATTTGAAGCAATGGAAATAATATTTTAATAGAGATGTTAATTTTTTCAGTTAGTTCTCAAGACATTTTCACTACCAGAAAAATTCACAATGTTAACACAAACCATAAATAAATTAAAATAAAATAAATAGTTACACTTGACAAAATTCCAGAGAAAGACCAACTTCAGTAATAAAGCCATTAATTCAGTGTGGAAGATACAAAGAGATTTATGAGGACTGAAACATTCCAAATCAGTGAATAATTCATCAGTTATTGACAAAAAATTATATTGTGCCATCCCTTTGTACATCTGATTCAATTAAATTGGCTGTCTGTTGATGCATTGTTTTACCACAAAGTAACATTTAACACCATAGGACAAATCACTTTAGTCATGTTGTGAGTAGTAATTCTTTTTGATTTCTTTTACTAATTCTGAAATACACATAACATTATTTTAAGTAGTATTTGTATAAAAAGTGCATATCCCATAGAGATTACTGTTTACTTATAATTCTTCTATCTTTCTTGATTAACACATTTAAATATTTTAGACTAAAACAAATATCAAATAATATTTGTCTGTTAAAAGTTTCTAGGGTTCTTGTTGCTCTAAAAGAGGGGCAGAATAGAAAGAAGAAAAGAGAGTTGACAAAGGAGAGTTGACAAAGTCGGGTGGGGCTGCCTGTTGTGGACAGTTCTCAGAAAGGAGTCTCAATTTATCTTGTGCAACTTTCAACCCCTTGGTAACACAATGGATGGAAGTACCTGAAAATTGCCTGAAAATGCCAGACATACCAAACTCTATACCAGAAAAATATAAATCCTTAAATTAAAGCAGATGCTTCTGAAAAATACCTACCTCTGCATACGTGTCCATGAGTGCAGAAAATGTGAAGGGTTCTACAAAAACTTTTGAAACCAATTTGAAAATTGGCTTTTGTACCTTTTGTCTACTAGGAATTTCACTGTAAATGTAATGTAGTGCAATGCTAACATCTCCTACTATTTAAATCAGGACTCCAGCCCTCTACAGACATGACGTCCAACTTTATTTAATTTCCCATTATTCATATATTAGTTTGCTGCTTTCCAAACACTTACAGAATACCTGCAATGAAAAACTACAGTATCAACATTGCAGCTGAACTACCATAGGCTAGCTCTATAATATTTCACAGCTTTGCAAGACAGTTGAAGTCCTACTGAATTTCATGCTGCCCGGATTTCATTCCATGTTTTTCATAATCAAGTGACAAGTTGTTCAAGGTGCAGTTTCACTGTGTTAGGCAGGTCGGGTCTAACATTCATATACCAGAGGAAAATAAAATACACTTAATCTTCTAATTTTCAGTTATTTTTAATTAAAATATGGGTTTTGCTACTGTGTTGACTGGCTAAGTTTACAAAAAGGGAAAATAGGAGAATATATTGTGCCTTGATGTTACAACTATTAGATCCTTATTTTATGTCCCATTATAAGCTTTCTGTAAAATGAAGGTTTCCGACGTTTCTTCACGTGTTATTCTATAGTTCTCTCTAAATTTCTTTCAGCAAAATAGCTGAATTGCAGAGAAGTTAAGGGCCCTGAAAGGTCTTTACTGTGATAGTATTAGAACTTTTGCAGAATTCCTAACTTTTGAATATCAACTAATTATAACTCACTGAAATTTCATTTTCCTATAATGATTTGCTGAATCTAGATATGAGTCGTGTCCTAAGTTAATAAAACATCAATATACCTGATAACATGATTCATGACACACTTCCCTAATTCTTTTCCTTACAATTTGTAGGTATATAACACGTTTTCTGTATCATATGAAAAGTGTGGAAAATGAATATTTTAATTTTTATTTATTCTTGTCTATACATTTTCAACCTCTTAAAAATATTGTTGTTTGTGGAGGGATGGCAGAGATATCTGAGGGAGAAAATAATCCTGTAATATATTTGTTGTAGAGCTATAAAGCAGCTTCTGCCTGTGCACAAATAGCTAAATAATGGCATTAGTGAGATCTCCTTAGCCAACCGTTGTTCACTTTGGCCCATATTTTCCACTTTTTATTTCACCTGTCCTGTTTTTACCCAGTCCCCAAATTCACTTCTCTTCATTCCCGTTTCTTAATTCTGCCTTCTAGGAGCATACCGTTGGTATTATTTTTTTTTAATTAAATTTCAAGAATTGCAGATAAATATCATTCTCAGTTCATATCTTAGCACACAACCTAATCATCATGAATCATGTTCTCAGGTACACTGATATTTTTATTAGCTCAGGACTTGACTCATATCTACATTCAGAAAAAGAAAACAAAAAATCAGTGAGTTATGATTAGTTGATATTCAGAATAGCTTGGAATTCTGCAAAGGTTCTAAGACTATCAGAATAAAGACTTTGCAGGGGTCCTGGTTTTAATGCTCTTGTCCTCAGCCTCCCCTGCAGCAGAGCCTATTTCTGGCAGCATCTGCTCCAAGAAGTCTCTCTTTTTTTCTCTTCTATGGCATTAGCAAATTTATAGTCATTAAGAGGGCAGGAGGCTGTGACCCCATGTTCCCACTTGACACAAGGTTTACAGTGCATTTTCTGGAAAACAGGATGCCACATTTTTTCCTGGAACTACTGACCCATGACTTTTGTGTGACACTAGGAAAATAAAAAAGAAGCTGTAAAAAAGCCCACCTGGCATAATACTACTCTTGACTGACTACTGAGAGAGTGTGAAGGGTTTTAGGTTAATTTTCCCAAATGCATTTATTTCTAAATCAGAGCACCTCAATGCTGTGAAAATATATGTACCATAACACTTTAAATGTCTTACAGTAACAGCAATGACAGCTTAAAAGAGGATATAAAAAGGGAAGTAAAAATGATTTAAGGCTCCAAGTATGTCTCTGTATATGTGTATGAACCTACTACCACAGTTAATTTAACCCATATTTATAAACTGAAGAGGAATGTTCCACCTTCAGGTGCAAGAAGACAGTGGAGTAAAAACACCAGGGGCTACGCTGACCACACTCAACCTAAAAAAGTTTCTTTCTGAAATAAATGCTCCAAATTTACCACGCTTCCTGTGTTTCTCGTGTTCCTGCAGTGTCATACATAGGTCTCCACATCAGCCAGCTGATAACAGTAGCAGTGTCACTGCATTAGAAATACTGATATGAATACTCTGATAAGTCCCATAAGAACCAAATACATGCTGATTTTTTTCTCAGAAATGGAAACGTGTTGATATCAATAAAAGCACAACTTTTTTTGCAGATGGGAACCTGCATTTGAGTGTATGCCCAAGAAAAAAGATTTAAAGTACTTTTCACAGTCCCCTGAAATACACACACTATTTTTATGTTGTTTTGTTGATTTATTTTTTGGGAGATTCCTATATCACTGCTGGCATCATAAGTGGTAAAATGCCTAAAGAAAATTTACTCTTGTGTTGGTTTGGCACGGTCTGGTTTTTGGCAGCAGGGTGGCCACAAAGATGACTCCTGTGAGAAGCTGCTGGAAGCTTCCACCATGTCCAGCAGAGGCAAGCCCTGATGGCTCTGAAAATGGACATCCTGCTGGCCAAGGCTGGGCCAGTGAGAGAGGCTGGTAATGCCTCCATGATGACATATTTAAAAAGAAAATCAAAACAAAGTGGGGTGCACAGTTTTAATTCCAGGCAGAGAAGAGGAGGTGAGAACATGTGAGGGAAAAAACATGGAGACACCAAAGTCAGTGGAGAAGGAGGGGGAGGAGGTGCTCCAGGTGCCAGAGCCGATATTCCCCTGCAGGCCGTGGTGTTGGCCATGGAGAAGCAGCTGTGCCCCTGCAGCCCGTGGGGATCCACGGGGGATGCAGAGATCCACCCACAGCCCGTGGGGATCCACGGGGGATGCAGAGATCCACCCACAGCCCGTGGGGATCCACGGGGGATGCAGAGATCCACCCACAGCCCGTGGGGATCCACGGGGGATGCAGAGATCCACCCACAGCCCGTGGGGATCCACGGGGGATGCAGAGATCCACCCACAGCCCGTGGGGATCCACGGGGGATGCAGAGATCCACCCACAGCCCGTGGGGATCCACGGGGGATGCAGAGATCCACCCACAGCCCGTGGGGATCCACGGGGGATGCAGAGATCCACCCACAGCCCGTGGGGATCCACGGGGGATGCAGAGATCCACCCACAGCCCGTGGGGATCCACGGGGGATGCAGAGATCCACCCACAGCCCGTGGGGATCCACGGGGGATGCAGAGATCCACCCACAGCCCGTGGGGATCCACGGGGGATGCAGAGATCCACCCACAGCCCGTGGGGATCCACGGGGGATGCAGAGATCCACCCACAGCCCGTGGGGATCCACGGGGGATGCAGAGATCCACCCACAGCCCGTGGGGATCCCCGGGGGATGCAGAGATCCACC
Organism: Picathartes gymnocephalus; assembly: GCA_013390045.1. Taxonomy (NCBI): domain Eukaryota; kingdom Metazoa; phylum Chordata; class Aves; order Passeriformes; family Picathartidae; genus Picathartes; species Picathartes gymnocephalus. The sequence continues at coordinate 37,020 of WEKY01029204.1, read as the reverse complement.
CACAGCCCGTGGGGATCCACGGGGGATGCAGAGATCCACCCACAGCTCGTGGGGGAGGTGCCCACGCCAGAGCAGGTGGATGCCTGCAGGAGGGTGTGATCCTGTGGGAGACCCGGTGGAGACAGGGGGCCCTGCTGCCAGGCTGGAGCAGCCTGTCCTTGGAGGACTGCACCCCGTGGAAAGAGAGACCCATGCCGCAGGAGTTTTGGGGAGATTGTCTCTCCTTGAGAATTGAACCATGCTAGAGAAGTTCACAGAGAACTGTCTCGCATGGGAAGGGTCCCCATGGCATAGCAAGGGAAGGAATCCTCTCCCTGAGGAGTGGAAGAAAATCTCAGGTGATGAACTGACCAAAACCCCCACACTCTGTCTCCCTGTGGAGTGGGTGGGAAGGAAGGAGGGACTGGGGGAAGAAAGGGTGGTTTTAAGGACTTATTTTACTTCTCATTATCCTCCTCAGATTTTGTTAGCAATAAATTCGCTTTGTACCTCTAAGTTGAGCCTGTTCTGCTCTTGGAGTGTTTTCTCCCCATCCTTTTCTCAACTCATGAACCCTTTGTTAAATTTTCTCTCCTCTGCCCAGCTGTGGCAGGGGAGGGTGAGTGATTGGCCACAGTGGGTGCCTGGAGTTTGGCCAGTGTCAAAACACAACAGCTACATCATTCAATTGAATTGCATTAAAGTACTATCAGAAAAACAAGATGTCATTTCATATCCATATTAGTAAACTGGAGTGCCAATTATTGGCACAACTAAGCAATAATAGTATTGCCTCTGCTATTCTGTTTACAGCACTTGCTTTAAGACTAATATACTCTCCAGGAGTATTTTTGTCAGGTAGTTTATATTTTTATGTTAGATTTGACATATTGTATAAAGGCCATTCTTAACCATATTATTGAAGAATAATATTACTTCACCTTGTTAATCTGGATATAATCAATCAACATACAGCCCAACAAAGAGCAATGTGTTTTTGTTCAATACAGTACCTCCATTTTGTCATATACTTCTCCTTCTTAAGCGTGACTTATTATACATGACATACATCCATATGTCATGTAGTTCTCTTTCTTAAGCCTGACTATTATGATGGAAATGAGAATATGTGAGCAATCCTTTTAATATATCCAGCTTTTCCTTGGTCTAAATATTGTGCTGTTATCTAAGAATTTTGTCCCTTTTTTGTGCCTGCACCTTTCCCTGTTCAAAACATTATGGTGTCACACAAATTCATTTGATCCCTTGATTAACCTTCACCATCTGACTACCCTCAAATGCTGAAAAAGGTGAAAGAAAATCAGAGTGAAAGGAGCATTGTGGTAGCATTACTAAGTGAAAAGTAAAACTTTATCTTTGCATGGCAGAACTCATGTACGCTATTCATATGATGATATTTTTGCACATCACCTTTTTTGAAAGACATATTGAATTCTTCATATGTGTGGCAATAGAAACTGAGAAGAGGTATTGCATATCAAATGAATTATCCTTATAGGGTGAGTACAGGTCTTCTATAGTTGCAACATGAACACTATTTCAGCTATATATTAATATTCTGTTCATGAAGTTTAATTAGTAAGAAACACAGCTGGAGAATTTTTCATTACAACCAATTGTTATTAATTGTCACCAATGTTTCTTAATTATTCACTTTGGATGGAAGCTAATTAATTTCACATCTTATGTGCTAGTTAGCAAAGAAATATGTTTTCACCCATATATACCAAAGGGGAAAAAGAAATGATTATTTAGAATGAATTTTTAACTTTCATGGAACATACTTGTTTCAGAAATAGTAAAATTTTTGCTGCTTATTGGAAATAAATGCTTGAGTGGTGTGTCTTGAAGGGAATGGGGTATAGTTCTTGAACTATAATAAACCGTCTATGGTATTTTTCATTTCCCTTTATTTTTGTCTTGAAGATAAACTTTTCTTATGCAAATCATAAAACCTTATCTCCTTTCCCACTTTGAAAGAGTTGGTTATTCAAAGAAAAGTGGTTGCATAAAGGCCTTTTTTACTTCATGTTGGATCATGCCACTGTCTCTCATTTCACACAGTTGTTACCAAACTTCATGTTTTGCTAATTTCTTTTTCTTTTTACAGAAAGATTAATTCCTGTTAAATTAATAACTTGTCACTTAGATAAGTTCAAATTCAGCTAATTATTTCTGAACTTTAAATTTAACTGTTTGATTCATTTTGTAGGCTCTCTTTTCATGTCCGTATTTCTTTTGGAGTGCATGTATCTTTGCCACTTCACTTGGAGTGATTGAGTATGTGAGTGTGTGTTTGTTTGTGTGTGTGAGAAACCCCTTATGATTTTTAGTTGATTTCTGTTGTTTCTTTGGTCTCAAAGTGGTTTTGGTGCATTTGATTTCAATTTCTTTTGGAGCAAACTTTCTGTGTGAGTTCCAGGAAAGCTAGCAGAATGTGGCGCCCTACATGCCCCCATACCACCCATTTACCACCCAGATCTTCCAGGGGGTTCACATTATGAAAATGTTCAACATTGCGTCTTCTCTTTGCATGCAACTATCAAATCCTTACAAACCTCCATCTCTATGCCATTCTGACTATGTATTTGTTCATCCTTGCCTTTAGCTTTCCTTAAATTTCCTAAATAGTTGTAATCTACTTGCAACCTGGTTTCAGCCCACAACCTTTAACAGACCCTTCCTCATCTTCTAATTTAGTTGGCTTTTCTTTTCAAAGTCTCCTTTGTAGTAGGTGTGTTCCAGATCACAGAGTAGAGGCAATACCAGAGAGGAGCATCTTATGCCACTGAGCAGAATGCCATATGGAAGTGCTTTCCCTTTAAAGGACTCAGCATTTCTCAGGGACATGATCATCTCATGGGAGCTTTAGGAGGCAGAGAATCTTCTTTATGCTATGAGGCATCTTGGAGCCAGTGGTGGTTCAAATTCAGGATGCTGATGGCAGTCTTTTTGTGTTACAGTTACTGGTGGTGGCAGCAACACAAATCTATTTCATGATCTCAGTTAGATGTTTGGGCAAGAGGATAACCAAGAAGTTACCATGTTCACTCCAAGGTATACGTAGGAGAGTCTTCCAGGAAATATATTGTGCTCTGTTGCACCTGTTGGAGTGAATCCAGATGAGGCCACTAGCATGATTAGAGGGGTGGAGCACCTTTCCTTTGAGGAAAGGCTGGGAAAATTGGGATTATTCAGCCTGGAAAAGAGAAGACTTCAGGGTGACCTAATTGTGGCCTTTCACTACCTGAAGGGAGCCCACAAGAAAGATGGACAGAGACTATTTACAAGGGCCTAGAGTGACAGGACCACGGGGAATGGCTTCAGACTGAAGGAAAGCAGGATTTAGATTGGATATAAGGAAAAACTTTTTTACCATGAGGGTGGTGAGGCACTGGAACAGGTTTCCTTGAGAAGCTGCGGATGCCACATCCCTGAAAGCGTTCAAGACCAGGCCATGTTGCATAGCGATCTGGGCAGCTTGTTCTAGTGAAAGAAGTACCTGCCCATGGCAGGGGGATTGGAATCTTTAAGGTCCTTTCCAAACCAGGCCATTCTGTGATTTTATGGTCTTGCAACCTCCATCCATGGCTTCTGTCAACAATTGTTACAAAGAATTGCACCAAACTCAAAATCACTTTTGCCATTCACTACATCTTTCATCAGTAGTTTCATGTGTTGCACCTTCAGTCAATGCACCCACTTCCAGTCAGGATAAGTGTCTATCTTTGATATATATGTCCTTTGGCAGGGACAGACAGAGGGATATATATTAAAATAATGAGATGCAAATTTTGGGGAACAGCTATAGATCAGGAATCCCAAAGAGTAGTTACTGTGTCTTTAAAAGTGTGTTTCCTGCAGAATGAAGTGGCAGGAGAAATTTCCTGTCTATTCCTTACCTTCTTTGATTGCACGGTCCAAATGAGCTATACAGGCAACAAGACCTGATACCTGAGTCATCCTTAGGACTTCATTAAGTGTTGTGTTGCAGCTCAGATCTGGAGAAGAATTGCAGGTTCAAAATGTATGTATCATCACATGTTAATTGTTCTTAATTGGTTGTCCTGCAGGTGTATCTGTGTGCTATCACTTTATACTTGATGTAGCTAAAGATGACAAATGCTTCGTAGTGATCATAGTTATCCTCTGTCATACCTAGCAAGGCTTTGTTGTGTTCATTGCAGAAATGAAACAAGAAAAGTACCATGGCCAGATGAGCACCATCACTCAGGAGCTGCATCCATAAGCAAATAAATTCAGCTATTATTTCCTCATCAAACCCACTGCCATGAGCAGTGTAAAAGCAGTCAAGCTTTAAGCAAAAGCTAGAGACAATCTCCTTAATCTTTAATGTTAACTGTTGGCAGCTCAGGCTTTAGAAGGTATTTCAGTGAAAACAGGTGTAGAAGAAACTCCATCTAAATTCATTTTGTCTCTGAGAGGCACATAAACATCAGAAAGTCCAGCAATATTCTGCACAGACTAAGCTTTACTGTTATACAGAAAGGTATAAGCTAATCAAGTTTTGGTCACAAACCTTGAGTCTTAAGTCCACCTGAAGTATGAAGGCCCCCTCTGCCAACACGCCAAGGATGGAGAGCAGTGGTGTCCTGTGTTAATTGATGCCAGTAGCCTGTTACCAGTCAAGACAATGTGTGCCACACTTACTCAGATGTAGAATTTCTAAATACCTCTTGTCAGTTTAAAAAAATAGGTTAACGTGCCCAGTTAATAGCAAACACAGACCTGGCACCAAATAAACCAGCACCAGTCCAAAAGATTTCTGCATCTCTGCCTCTGCCTTGCACTTAGCAACAGCACCCTCTAAGTGCTCTCAGGGGAAACCTCTGCAACCACCTGTGGATTCATAGCCTGGTTTCAGACATACTCTGCTTGAGAAACAAGGATCTAAATATTTGTTTCTATGTTGGAAGTCTTATATCTTATTGCTGGATGGCAATTGGATCCACAGACAGTTCTCAGCTGATGAAAGGCCCATGTTCCCTATTGCAACTTATTCCTGACAAGTTAAATTTTGACAGAGTATTCTGTATTCTTTTGGAGAATTATGTTATTCAGAATTATCATTCAGAACACCAACAAACACATTTTAGCTACTGATTTTATCAATCTTATCTGCTTGCACAGTTATAACAAACGACCTGAAAACAAATTTATCGACTGATTGCATTAAGATTTGGGCTAAATCTGATTTTTTTTCCCCCTCTAACTTACCTTAACTAAACTTTTAATTTAAAATCTTTTCTGAGATTTAAATATCTCAGAACTTTTTAACAAACTATTTCAATGACATTTTTTGCCTTTTAACGCTTCCTAAACTACTTCTTCAAATATCTTATGTGTTGCATGTCTAAATACACAGCCAAAGTCACCAAAAAAATAAAGTGAGATGGTAAAAAATTATTTTCTTGATTTGTATTTATTTAATTTAATGTCTGGTTGTAAACTGGACCGTGGAGCACAGAGCTGGACCAGATTTCTGCATTAGAAGCAGTTGCTGTTTTAAAATCTGTTAAATCACTGTAATAATGTGATAAACATAGTCTTACACAAGTATCTGTGTGAGAAGGGAAGAACAGATGAAAATGCTGGCATTCTCATTGGAAAATGGGAAGAAGGTAAAGCAGGGGGGAGATTAACAAGAAACCTTGGATATGGCAAGCATTAAATGTCCATCTTTTCCAGTGAAATGGCTCAGGATGTTGTTTAATTCTTACCTAGCACAGACACATGTACATGTTTGAATAAGTTTCTCTAAAAATGTTTAGCCATGCACCTCAATTTGCATTTCTCTCCTGAACATATCTCTTTTAATCACAGTTGTTATATTTCTGCTATTAAATATGGATAAGAATATGTGATATATCTTAAAGATAACAAAAAACACCAAGTATTTTTGGATGTTTTCCTTTTTTCCCCCCAAGACTTCCTTTGTTAATCTCATTTTTTAAGTTCTGTTTTTCATCTTATCAGACTAATGTTGGTCTGTTTCATAGGTACTCCTATCAATAGTAACTCATTAAAGAAAACATACCAGGCTGCCAATGAAGGAAAGCCTTTAAAGGCAGGAGACAGTGGTGAAAATATTGGTACTTGTCTTCAGTTTGAGAGAGGGATCAAACTGTATTTGTTTTGATCCATACAAATAGCTGTTCAATGAAATGTGAAAAAACTATTCATGAACAGAACTGCATTTTAACATGATCAGCTTGACTAAGGAGAAATGATGAGGTGTTGCACTGCCATCATACCAATTTTTTTTGCTGTATAAAAAATCACAGAAAATAAAAACCCGCTGAAACAACATCAGTCATTTCTTTGATAACTTCCTCTTTAGATTTAAAGTAGATAGATAACAAACAAAATAGCTATGAATGTCCAAAGAAGAGTAAGAGACTAAGGTTAAGGTACTTGGATAGGTGGACCTTATCAGATTCAACTTTATAGTATCCTTAATAATGCTTATATTTCTACCTAGCTTAAGTCTAATTACACTAATAATTGCTTTACTTTAATGACACTGAATATACATCACGTTGAAAGCATCTTATGTATTTCCTCTACAGGGAATGAGACACAGGAACAGCGCTGTGCAAACAGACCTGGGGCTCCTGGTCCGTGGCCAGTTGGACACGAGCCAGCAGTGCCCTGGCAGCCAGGAGGCACAGCCCTGTGCTGTGGGGCATCAGGGACAGCATCGCCAGCCGGGCAAGGGAGGGGATTGTCCCACTCTGCCCTGCACTGGGGCAGCCTCACCTCCAGTGCTGGGGGCAGTTTTGGGTGCCACAGTATAAAAAAAGATAAAGCTGTTAGGGAGTGTCCGAAGGAGGGCCTTTGGAGGTGAAGAGCCTTGAAGGGAAGCTGAATGAGGAGCAGCTGCGGTCTCTTGGATCTATTCAGACTGAAGGAGACTGAGAACAGAGCTCATTGCTGTTCGCAGCTTCCTCACGAGGGGCAGAGGAGGGGCTCTTCTCTCTATGACCAGTGCCAGGACCCGAGGGAATGGCCTGAAGTTGTGTCTGCTGAGGTTTAGGCTGCATATCGGGAAAAGGTTATTCCTGCAAAGGGTGATTGGGCACTGGAACAGGCTCCCCAGGGAAGTGGTCACAGCACCAAGGCTGACAGAGTTCAAGAAGTGTTTGGACAAAACTGTCAGGCACAGGGTGTGATTCTTGGTGTGTTCTCTGTAGGGCCAGGAGTTGGATTGCAGTCATCCTTGTGGCTCCCTTGCAATTCAGGACATTTTATGATTCTGTGATTATTTTCTGTTACAATTAAGGATAGAAAAAGGAAGTGAGGCTGCAGGAAAGGAATTAAAGGCATGCCTTTCAGGTTCTAATTCCTATCATTGATTTTAAATTTGAGCATCTGATTAAAAACCCACCTGTGTAATCTAAAAGCTTTGCATCAGCCTCTTGAAAAGATTCCCGTGCAGCTGCCTTAGCTGTACAGATTGCTTTTTGCATACAGATTCCTAAAATGGGGAATAGTATAGCAATTCTGTAAAAGATTCAAGACAGGAAACAAGGAAGGAAAAATTATGACAAGTAGAAAATAAAATTATGGTAAATGACATGCTTGAAAGCCAGCCTGTAATGAGAACAAATGAATGGAACAAAAATGAAAGAATATATAATAGATACACATTCTGCAATGAAACTATTAAAGGAACACTTGATTTTTTTTTTAATCACTCTTTCCAATGTCAATTCACTCATTTCCTAATTCTAATTTCCTAGCTGTTATTTCAATCACATTTTCATTATTTTTTCCTCATTTTATTTAGTCCTAGGTTTTTTTTACTTTTTGGTTAGGGAGAGATGAGAGGGGTTTTTGCTCTGTTTCCTTTATATTTTACCATTTTCTTTTCTTCTATCTCTTCTCTCAAATATTTATCCAGATTTAGTTATATCCATTTATCTGCTTATGAGGTAGGTGGTTAGGAAATACAAGTGAAATGTCAGGTTTCAAAACTATGTTACCATAAAAATTATTTCTCTGAGTATTAGGTCTCCATCTTTTTTTTTTTTTTTTTTTTTTTTCACACTCCTCCTCTGAACAATATTAAGTGGTTTTCTTTTGGTTTGGTTTGTTTTTTTTTTCCCTGACAGGAAAAGAACAGAAGTATAATTCTGTCCAATAAAACCTTTTCTATGTAAATCACATCAATGACTTCTTTGTTCAGAATCTAACAGTAGTTATGAACTTGATTGAAAAGGATAACTAAACAGTAGACAAAATTTATGCATGAATGAAAGTTATTATAAGGTTTACACAACAATATCACAGTAGTTCCTTTAAGACATATGCTCACATGAGAGTTGCTATTAACCTCTTAAAAAGTAATATTTGTTACTTGTTTAATTCTGAAATTAAAGGAAACTTGAAGAAACCATCCTAATACCTTCCTCCCTTTGCTTGTCAAATTTACAGTTTAACATTCTGCTAATAAGGAAGCTATTGGGAGTTCAACCACTGGATTCAATGTATTACAAGGTTTTTTTACACAAGTTCTCTGGAGCCTTATTTCCCACAGTTATGTGCATAAAATATAGGTTTTGTTTCTCTTAAAAATTTTGAGAAACCTTCTTGGAAATAAAATTTGCCAAGACAGTTTAGGTTTCCAAACCCTTGAATATATTCTGAAAAAGTCTTTCCTTTCAAGCACAACATAATCAACTAAAATCTTACCAAGAATCGTTCTATGTTTTTCCATGTAATTCAGTATTACTTCCTTTGTGGAGTTCCTTCATGTCTGGTTTGGCAGTAAGGCACTGTTGTCAGAACCTATGTGTACTCCAAGACAATCAAACCTCAGTAACATCTAAAACATGATCTTTAATAGTTTGACTTGATGGGAGCTTTAGTCAGCAACATAATGTAGTAGCTTAGTATTTGAGATGAAAATCAAAATTCAAGTATGAATATTTGTAGTACATCAACTGTTAAAACAGATGTTGTTACAGTAAATCTGCATACATTTAAATCATAACAGAAGTAAAAATTAATCTTTTATGTATATACATGTATTTTTATTTTTTTCTTAAACAGAACTCAGTGAAACTACTTTCACTTATGCCCTTGCTTACCTGCTGTACAAAATGGATCTCAAGAGTCCTTATCATACACGAGTGGGATAATAGCAACAAAACACACCTAAGTGCAAGGAAAACAGCTAAATCAGTATCTATGCTGTAGAATTAGTTTTGCTTCAATTTATATATCTACACAGAATCCTGAATTATCTTAGACCAAATATGCATAAACCACAGCAAAATAGTGGTATGGAAAGTCAACATTAATATAAACTGTGACTGAAAAAAGTTCCCTCTATATAAATAATAATAATTTTAAAAATTATATTACTGTTTTTGTGGACAGTTTTCTATAGTTGCTGTATTTGTCAATTAGTCAAGGAAGACTGGAAAATCCCAGTCATGCTGACTATTCTTATAAGCAACTAATAAAGCCAAACCCCTTTTTCAGCTTACATCAGGTTCTTCTCAGGTCTTTCAAACCAGTGAATGGAAGTGAAAAGTTGTCATGATTGAACCAACTGATCACAGCCCTGGCACCCACAGTTAAGATGGGGTGGAGAACTGTAAACACAAAGGTAAAACCCACAGGTTGAGGTAAAAACAGTTTAATAATCCAAATCAAAATATAATCTATAAGTATTTAAAGAGCCCAGTTGCCTCTCTCAAACCCTGTCAAGGTCACAGAAGGAATTTTCCATAACATAAACCACCACAGCAAGATCTTGAGATAAGCACTGAAGGAAGTGTCAGGAGGGCCCTAATTCCAGGCCTGGTAGAGGTTAGATCTAGTTAACACTTCCTGATTAATGTATCCACACAAAAATTCCCACTCTGGCAAACTGAGTGAAAGAAAGCAACTGCTCATACACATATCGCCAGTCAAAGGTCACCCCAAGTCATGGGACAGATGGCATCTGCAACCACCAACAAGCACCAAAGCACCCCCAGACTCATTTCTGGGGTCTTCCACCAGAGGACTGCACATGATCCACAGTGGTGCATCAGACAGTGCAAAACCTCCCCCTGCCAGGGGAGGTACCTGAGCATTCCCAACTGCACCTGAATGTGCATTAACCCATTGAACTTTATTATTTATGACTGTGACCATCAACTCTACCAATGGACATCGAAATTGCAAAAATCAAGTATCACCACTGCATCCACAGGTGGTGATAGCTTTCCTCTCCACTACCTATTTTATTCTTTCTTTCCCTTTTTTTCTTTTCCTTATATATTTTCTGAAGTGATATCTTTATAATTGTATATTGTTATATTTCTATAGATAGTAACAAAAGTGGCTAAATACCTCCTTTCTACTGCAAGCAAACTGTTCTAAAATAAACCTGTCATTCAGTGTCATTTTACTCTAAATCACCCCAAGGGATCTATTAACAAGAACCTCAGTTACCTCACCTTGGGGCAGATTGTAACATCATCATCATCATCATTAAAAGGAGAGAGAGAGACAAAGTGGAAGAAAACCAAAGACAGACAACTGATGCCCAATGCAATCGCACTGCCCACTGACCATTGCCCACCTCATGCCCCAGCAGGAATCAGCAGCTCCCAACAAATTCCTGCCCAGTTTGTATCCTGAGCATGATGCTCTGTGGTATGGAATATCCATTTGGCCTGTTCAGGTCACCAATTCAGGTCAGGCTGTGCTACGTTTCAGCTTCTTGTGCATCTGCTCACTGGAAGAGCATGAGACAGTGAAAAGTCCATGACATGGGCAAGCACGGCTTAGAAACATCCAAAATATCAATGTACTATGAACATCATTCTCATACTGAATCCAAAACACAGCCCTGTACCACCTATTAAGGGAAAAACTAACTCTATCCCAGGCCAAACCAGGACACCTGTTAAAGACTTTGAGGCCTGCTAGTGAAATCCTTTGTGTACTTCTTGTAGGAAAGCATAGAAAACAGCTCTGTATATCACTGGATTTACTTTTATGTGCGTTATTTAAAAATGATACGTACATTTCCATCAGATAAGGGATTATATCTAAACCCATCCTATAATAAGCTAACATTATGAAACAATTAACATCTTTAGTCTCTCTCTGCCATGTAAAATTATCCAATATGGCTTAGCAATTCATCTCCATGTACAGAGAATGCAAGCTGTTTCTGAAGAGTTATCCCTTTCTTATACAGCTTAATTTACACATTATTACAGTGTTTTAAGAGAAAACAGCAGGCTTTTAACTTACAATCACTTTTCATAGCTATTTAAAATTTCAGCTACCTTTAACTTTTGCTGACTTCCTCAGCAGGGACTGCAATGCTCATTTAGTTCCCTTTCCATTAACAATTGGGAGCTACATTAGCCCTAAAGCCTAAACAAGATGATAGCACACAAACTTAAAAGTTTAAAAATCCTCTGTCCTTGGGATATTAGAGCAACAAAATGACGACATCCTCCTTAGAAAAAGAGAAAAAAAGGCTTATAAGAAGTAACATCTTTAATGCAGAAACTGAAACAAACACCCATATTTTAGAAACAAATTTAGGTATGAATAATCTTATACTATTTTTTGTTTTCAGTTTATTCACAGGTCATTAAATCCATTAAGCTGATTTTCTCTAGTTTTTTTTATTATGAATGATTTCCTACATCCTCACAAAATGACTTTTAAAACCATTAGACCAATACAATTTCTTTTATGATTGTTTTAATAGTATAGTGCACTTGGCACTTAGTTTTGAGGCATTTGCAAGTAATTAATTAAATAGTCTAAAGTTTAATAAGTTGGTCATTTTTTCTGGGTACATACCTGTCAGTCAAAAGAATTCAGCATGTCAATGAGGGCACTTAGTAACCAAAGGCTTTTATAAATGCTTATTTATTAATTTACATCTTTGCAACACTAGGAATCAGAGGCACTCAGAGAAATTTGTTTTGCTGCTGTGGAAAGGCAGTGGCAATGCTCAGTGGGTTCCACTAAAGGAGATTAGCAGAAGTAAAAGCATGTCCTTTTCAATTTATAAAGCACTTTATCCTAAATTCTGAGTGAATAAGTCAATAATAGCTTACAGAAAGCATCTTGATGGTTTGTTTCATAAATATTCATAGTAGATATTGGTCTGTCTATCAATAGGTCTCCATGGCTTTGAAGTGCTTTCCACAGCATATATTTTTCCAAATAAACTTGGCCTGCATTTCATCTAAACTAAGTAGATTTGCCACTGATGTGAGCAAAACTTTGATGAAATCTTCAATAATTAGGCTTGAATCACATTTGTAAATGGGACAGGATTTTTACTTGTTCAGAAACATGCAATCCTCTTCTGCCTGGAACAGCTTTCTAATTGCAGCTTTAATGAGTCTTACGTGGACTAGACTTTAATGAAAAATAAGACTCATAGGGATTCCATCAATTTGTCTTGTCATCATGCCACGTAATTTCTTCTTCAGAAATACTGCATAACTGTGACTCAAAAAAAATCCCAGTTCCTTCCCCCATACCTCCCAAAGGAAGTCTGTTAATTTTCCTGGTTAAATCCAACCAATATGAGTACCTCCAGTTTAAAAAGTTATTTAAATACCTCTTTCTAACTCTTCAGGCATTTTGGTCCTCTGATCAATTTAATGCTCAAATGATGAACTCTGGGTTTCAGTTAGGAAAAAAACTGACTATACCAAGAATAAATATTTAGAATCTTTTCCTTAAAAGAATTTTGTTTGGAAATAAGATACAGTTATTTAAGAATTATATAATTTAACACACTAAATTTCTTAGCTAATGATAGATAATAGATAATGATTTTTTCATCATTTGTATTACTTTTGGAAACAACCCCTTTCAAAATGTTAAACCTCACATGGATTATAAATTTGGTGGGGGTTAGTCTCTCTTACCAAGTAACATGTGATAGACGGAAAGGAAATGGCCTCAAGTTGCAACAGGGAAGTGATATTTTATTAAGAAAAATTTCTTTACTGAAAGGGTTATCAAGCACTAGAACAGGGTCATCAGGGAAGCGGTTGAGTCACCATCCCTGGAAATATTTAAAAGATGCATAGATGTGGCACTTGGGGACATGGTTTAATGGTAGGCTTGGTAGTGTTTACAGTGGCACCTATGAATTAAATGTTCTTCCTAACATAAATGCTTCTATAAATCTATGATTCTATATAATGAGTGTATAAGTAACTTCATTCTGAAAATACTGATACTCTCTCTCATGCAATATTCTGTGTGTATCTGGGTTGGAGGAGATGAGGTTGAGAAGACGAATGGATTCTATTTTAATTTATGAACACTTAATATCTACTCATACAGGTTCTACTGTATATACATGCATATAATAGGTATATAATATGGCATATTATATATATGATGTATATATATAAACACACATATCTACAGTTGTATACTGTATATTCAGTCCATTAATAATATTCATTTCCATGTATAATATTAGCTGGAAAAAGAATTAACTCCAAACCTCTCTTTAACCTCAAAGGACGGCATAATTATCTTTAATGGTTCCACATAACAAATACTCCAGTTACCTACATTTAAGTTCATCAAAAGAGAATCTGGAATCAAAAGGCCTTCACACTAGAAGTAACTAAACAACATACTCAAGTAAGCAAGACTGTAACTTTAATACAAAATTTCCAATCTGTAGTTCAGAAAGTATAATGAGCAAGTTTAATGAGTGAGTTTAATGTGCAAGAAGAAGGAATCCCCAGGCAGTTTTTGTCTAAGGGATGATACTTACAGAATTATTGTAAATGGCTTTTAAGGTTCATTTTATGCTGGGACACACCTAAAGTATTCCATAACTACAAAAAAATTATTGCAAATACTGAAACATTATAATCCTTGTTCTATTTTTTATATCGAGATAAAAGACACAACACACCACAAAAAGAAAATCCAGAAAGTGTTCTATTTTTAAATTTGTAATCTTACCATACCAGAATGTACAACTTTTGTCTGACATTTATCATGATTTGCAGTGGCGTGACAAAAAGGCGATGGTAAACAGGAACATTAACTCAAAGGAGTAGCACTTTTGAAACAAGATCAACACTTACAGAAATATAAAGATAAGCTTTTCAAACAGGGACTGCATCTGTTAGATATTTAGGAATATAAAATATATTTTTTCCCACTTCTAATTATTTGCCTATTTAAAAGACTTTAAAGCAAATATACTCTTTCTTGTATTGCTGGCTTCCAGTGTCTGATGATATAAAATGTATCTGTTACCATTTTTTTTAATCAACAATCAATAGATAACTTTTCTATTTCTGGACTGTCACTATCAATTATTTCTTTGACAGCAGTGTTTAGTAGCCTCAGAGAATACTGTGTACTTTTTGTTCAAGGCACAAATACATGACGTCACATAGCTAATAACAGTGCAGAATAATCTAAATAGGAATGACAGGAGTCAAGCAGATGCAAACGAAGTCTAAAGGCATCAATCAATCAATGGAAATAAGAAATCTAGCATTGATTTTTTTTAATTTTTTTTTTTAATAGGAGTTTGTAGTCATGGTTCTGCCACCATGTGGTTCTTGGAGTCCTGCAAGAATGAGTTATTTCAAAGCCTGGTAAATTTCTTGGAACACACAGGTTACTGTGTCTGTTAAAAGAAACCCCAAACAACACCAACTAAAAAAAAAACAGGTTTTGATTTTTTTAAGCTGCATAGGGAACTTCTTGGAGATGACTGGCACAAGAAAAGTTGTTAAGAACCATGGAGTGTTTCTTGCATATGTCCACTGGCCTGTTCTCGTGCTGAGGTTCTGGTTCGCTAGGTCTCAGCTGAACACAAACATGTTGGAATCTAAGGACACTCTGAAGTCAGAAATCAGAGGAACACTAGGTTGTGTTCATTCAAGGTTAGAGAGAAATAATACAACTTTGCGGAGATCATTAATTTGTTCAGAAGTCTGAAAATAGTGAAGTCGGGAGTTCTATCCAGTCTGATGATAAGTAAGCCAAAATATACAACAAGCAAGATCATGGTCATGAAGACAAGAAGAAGCACTAAATATCTCCTGCAGGAGAGGAAATGACATTGTAGAGGAAGAAATCAGGAGAGACATTTAGGACTGCTGCTCATCCAAACAACACATTGACCAGAGGGAAGGTTTTCTTCACAGGCATGTTAGAGAAGAGAAGCCATTGATTAGGATATTCTCCAGCTCTTTTTCAGATGGACAATCCTATCTGCTACCACTGGGTATCCAGACTGTCTCTTGCCTGTGAAGACGATGTCTCTGCACAGTATATGTTACTAAATAGGCCTCATCCCTAGCAGTGTTCAAGGCCAGGCTGGCAGGAACTCGGAGAAACCTGGTTGACTGGAAGGTGACCCTGCCCATGGCAGGGAGTTGGAACAAGATGATCCAAACCTTTAAGGTCTCTTCCAAACCAAGCCATTCTGTGATGCTTCTGTGAGCACATGGCACTATTGAATGCTCATGTATATGTCAGCTAGCTGAACAAAATTACCTACGGTAAACATCAAGGTTTCTGTGCTGTCAAGTTCTTGGTAGTCAGTGTAGTCCTTCTGTCAGATCACCAAAATTGATTTCATTTAAAGAGAATAATAAACTAATAGATAAGTGATTCTGACTCATCAGTTATTACTAATATTTGTGGAACAATTTTCTCATGGAAGCTGCTTGGCCTGCAAAAAGTAGTTATTTTCAAATGGTGAAAATTTCTGTTATAAAGCAACATAGAATTTGAAGCACCTAAAAGCAAATATTTAATATAGGAGGCAATAAGCTATCAAACAACTCTTCTGTGCTTCTCAGGATGACAAACAGTGAAAATACCACCTGAAAATACATCCAGTTGGCCTCTCAAGAAAAATGTACCAAGCAACCCACTCCAGCTCACAGGCCAGATGTTCTTGAAGTTTTCAGGTAAACAGAGTTTTTGAGCTGCTCATTCCTCCCTAATCTGGCATCCTGCCAAGCTGATACAGACTATGTGGCACCACTGTGCCACAGGTAGAGGCTCTGGGGTCTCATGACTTTTACCAGATCTAAGGCCAATTAGGAATTCTTACCCTGATCCTGTGTGATCCCCCTGCCCAAAATGTGATGCAGAAGTGTGAAGTTAACAGCGGTTACACAGAGTCTGTTGTTTCTTTTTCCAGTCAATAACAAATGGACCTACTCAGAGTTGGGTCGACCTAGCTAGCCATGAGCTCATGTATCTGGGCAGTGCTTTGGGGTAGCTCTCATCCCTTCTCAGTCAGTGACTGTGTAGAGCAGCATCATTCAGGTAAGACACAGGACACGCTGCAGTATTACAGAAACCACTCTATGTCTTCAACAATGTACCAAAGCAAAGGTTCTGTAATGAATTATTTCAGTTTCCATGCCATTGGCAAGTTTTTTCAAAGAAGAACTCCAAACCACTGAAACAATAGCACACCAAGAATTATATGCCCAATACAATAAGGAAAAAAAACAAAAACCCCTCACTGCTGTATTTGGCAAATTTACAATACTCAGGATACACAAGCAGAACCCAGCATTGGAAAAGTTGATTGCAGAATCTGTTAGTATATCTGTTTGTGTTTTTGTAAGTTAAAGGCAAAATTAGTATGTAGTAATTTGACAAGCCTGGAATATTACAAAAGAGCTTGAAGGCTTACAAACAGCTTTGTGTTGAATAGTAACAGCACAGTGATATATTCAGCTGCATTCTGTTTTAATCACATTTTCTGCTGTATTGGGTTCTCATGGCCAGGTTTTGGTAACTGGGGGGCTACTGGGGTGGCTTCAGTGAGAAGGTGCCAGAAGCTTCTCCCATGTCTGACAAAGCCAGTTCCAGCTGGCTTCAAGACAGAGGTGCCACTGCCCAAGGCTGAGCCAATCAGTGAAGGTGGTAACACCTCTGAAAAAAACATATTTAAGAAGGGGGAAGAAAAAGCTATTGCACAGAAGTAATTGCAGTCAGAAGAGAGAGAAGTGAGAGTATGTGAGAGGAACAGCCCTGCAGACACCAAGATTAGTGGAGAAGGAGGGGCAGGAGCTGCTCCAGAGCTGGGATTCCCCTGCAGCCCACGGAGATGCAGCTGTGCCCCTGCAGACCATGGGAGACCACGGGGGTGCAGAGACCCACCTGCAGCCCATGGAAGAGGCACACATCAAAGCAGATGGATGCTGAGAGAGGGCTTTGATCCTGTGGGAAGCCATGCTGGAACAGGCCCCTGGCAGTGACCTGTGGGTCTATGGAGAGAGAGCCCACCTTGGAGCAGGTTTTGTGGTAGGACTTGTGACACTGTAGGGGATCTGTGCTGGAGCAGCCTGTTCGTGAAGGACTGAGCCCGTGGGGGTGACCCACACTGAAGCAGTTTGTGATGAGCCGTAGCCCATGGGATGGACTCATGTTGGAGAAGTTCCTAGAGGACTCTCCCATGGGAGGATACCAGAGCAGGGGAAGGACTCTGCTCCCTTAGGGGGAAGCAGAGGCAAAAATATCCTGTGATGAACCGACCATAACCACCCTTCCTGATCTCCCTGTGCTACTGGTGGGCAGGAGGTAGAGCTTGGGAAGGCGGGAGAGGTAGAGGAGGAAGGAGATTTTAAGATTTGTTTTAATTCTCATTATCCTGTTCTGATTTTGATTGGTAATAAAGTCTATTAATATCCCAGGTCGAGTCTGTCTTGCCCATGATGGTAATCAATGAGTGACCTCACCCTGTCCTCATCTGAGCTCATGACCCTTTTGTTACATTTTCTCTCCACTGTGCAGTTGGGGAGAGGAGGGATAGAGTGACTTTGGTGGGAGCCTGACATCCAGCCAGGACCAACCCATGTTTGTCTACTCTCTTAATTTTTTAAAATTCCTATTCATTTTAACAACAATTCTAAGTAAAAAAGAAATTAATAACTTCAGCGTTCCTGCTCTTTGTAGATGTCATATCTTTGTTTTTCAATGCAGAAAAAATTATGATATACTTAGTTTCCTGAGGTTATCAAAAAACTTGCAGAGCTTACTTTTAATTCTACTTGAGAGAATTATAAGAGAATTCATACTTGTAATAAAAATGCTATTGCCTAAGTTTTGAATTTATATCTACATGTCTGTATAGATACATATGATACAACACTGCAAAAAGGCATATAAAACTCTGGAATAGATGTCACTTGGCTTTCAACAAATTACTTTCCAAGTATTTGTGCATAGTGCATTAAGTGCCATATTTCAGCACTTAGAAGGAAATCAGTTGTTAATATACAGGATCCATTAGTATTGAAATTGTCAGCAAAAAGTAATAGCTGTGCATATTCAAGGTTATAAAAAATATGTTTAGCTATGGAAAAATGGAATTATCAGTATTCATTTGAAATAATTACTACTAACCAGTATGATGCCTCATTAATAAAATGTGCAATTGACCTGGTTTAAAAACGCTATTTGGAAATTTCATGCAAGTTTCAATGACTCAACAAAATTACATTTCGGACATATGTAAATTAATTAAATAATTAATTTACAAGAGATTAAATTGCAATGTTTTTAGGTCCTCTCTAATAAATAGAATGTGCATTGCAGATCATCCCATATCAGTGAGAGTTTTTGTATTATAAAGAACATTTCATCAGAATTCCCTCTCTGGTGATTTTCCATCTAAGTTAATCTTTGGTGGTATGCCAAAAGATATAATCCTTTGAAAATTATGTTTTCCATCTCTTCTCCACAGATAGTAGATTTTTCATTCTTCTGCCTGCTCAGTTGCTTTCTACTGTAGAAACATTTGAAGGAGAATGGACAAATTCTTCATCCATCCTGAAATTAGATGGTATTGCCTGATAAACTGAGATGTGGAGGTGGTCAAAAGTCAGTTTTGTATCTCCTGCCTATTTGTCATCTGGGGATTGTTGAACAGCTTTGAGTAATGCTACAAGGACACACATATACATATCCAATGTGCAATAAAGGAGATGAATAACACAAGTTTACTAACAGTACTTAAGTGTTCATTCTTTTTTTTTCACTGTTCCAAAACAATTCTGCTTCTAAAAAGAGTGATGTATTCTCCCAAAATAATAGAGTTTTGTAGGCAGTTCAATAATAAAGCTTTTAAAGGCAGTTAGGATTATTTGACACTTTCTATTACAAACTGTTGTTTTCAGATGATTGCAACTAAACAAAATATAAAACACTCCAGCTGATGTTTTCCATTTCCGATGTCTGAGATTGATTTTAAAAAAAAAAGGATCATTATATTCATTCTTTTCAAAACAGAATTAGGAAAAAATGCAATGTTTTGCTCATATCAGTCAATAAATAGATCTCATATATATGATTGAAAATGTTGAATCTTTGTTAATGATATTTGAACTTTGTGAGAAATCTTGTTGACTGCTAATGAGAGTTCAGTAGGTAAAACCCAGTCTGTGCTGGAGGTACACAGGCTCACACATGTCTGCAGGGATTACTCTTGTTTTCCCATCTCAGTGGAATGGAATGAATGGAATTCTCATGAGTATGGTCTTTTGTAGCTTGAAAGTCCAGCAGGAAATGAAGGATGTGAGGGTGTAATTGGAGTACATGTCATTATGGGTATGCTCAGCAGGGTGAATGCCTGTATTTACTAACAGTGCTGGCAAGGAGCGATTGCAGCCCAGAACCCCCTCATGTGCTGGGCTGCATCCAAAGCCTCAGGGAGGGGATTCTGCCCCTCTGCCCCGCTCTGCTGAGAGCCCACCTGCAGGGCTGCACCCAGCTCTGGGCTCCCAGCACAGCAAGGACAGGGAGCTGCTGGAGCCAGGCCAGAGGAGGCACCAAGGGGATCAGAGGGGTGGAGCACCTCTGCTGTGAGGAAAGGCTGAGAGAATTGGGATTGTTCAGCCTGGAGAAGAGAAGACTTTGGGGTGACCTAATTGCAGCCTTCCAGTGCCTGAAGGGAGCCCACAGGAAAGATGGAGAGAAACTATTTATAAGGGCCTTGAGGGACAGAACAAGGGGGATGGTCTTCAAACTGAAAGAGAGCAGGTTTAGATTAGATATTTGGAAAAAAAACATTTCCCTGTGAGGGTGGTGAGGCCCTGGCACAGGTTTCCCAGAGGAGTTGAGGATGCCTGATCCCTGGAAGTGTTCAAGGCCAGGCTGGAAGGAGTTCTGAGCAACCTGGTCTAGTGGAATATGTCCCTGTCCATGACAGTGGGGTTCAAACTGGGTGATCTTTGAGGTCCCTTCCAACTCAGCCATTCTATTATTCTTGGAGAATTTTTTTTTTAATTGTGCTTATTTGTCACCTGAATCTGCAGTAAGGAAGACAGGTATTAGATCATGTTTCCTTAAGGAGTGTATCCTAACACAGACACTTTCCCTACAAGAAAGAACGATCCTTGGATATTAAGATTTATCAATCCATTGCTATAGAAAATGCAGTTTCGAAAGTGTACTGAAAAAAAATTTGGAACTCTTAAATAAGTTTCATTCGCAAACTGAACTCTGAACATGTGATTTCATAAGAAACCCTCTGGCAACCTCATTTTGGGAGTTTGTTGTCTTGTAGTATTACATATATATGTTTTCATGCCCTGAAAATGTGTTAATTCATTGCACATAGCTTCCTGTGCTTTGACTGCCAGTGTTGCAGTGCCTGAATTACAGGAACATGGAAAATAGAAGTAGTAAACTTCATTACCTACCACAGTGTGAACATGTCTTGAAATCAGGAAATGGCAGCTACAGTGCAGTGCTCTATATGAATAACATGAGTAACTGATTTGCCCTGTTTGAAACCTAGCAGAAAAATAATGCAACAGAAAGGAGTTTATATGTTCCAACTCTCCTTAGTAAGCATGGAAAAACACTATTGAATTAAACACTTCTTATAGTTAATATAGCAATAATTCAGAAAATTAAACGCATGTAAAGAAGCTCTTAAGCAGGTGCAAGTGTCACTTTTCATTAGGTAAAAAGTATCTTTTTTCCAAACATTTCATACGGAAGCACAGTCTAATAAATTGTGCTTCCCCACTCCAATCACAAGCATTACAAGCATGTGCCATTAATGTATTTTTTGATAATTATTTTAGGTCCTTTTAACTAGGACGATATCTCTGAATCTCAGAAATTCTTTGTATTCCTTTAAATAAAACTTTTCAGTGTCCTGATATTACGAGTTTTTTCTGTAATGTTTCAAATGTTCATAAGAATTCAATCATGAATCTTCTGTTGAAATGTATGTTTTCTGCAGTTCTTCTAAAACATATGCCTGTACTAGCTTAGCACTGCAGAACAGAATACAGTTTTCTCATTTTTTTCATAGAATATAGTATAAAGATCATTTATCTGAGGAAACAAAACATTCTGTAAGTACTCCTTGAGGGAAAGTATTGTACTTAAATGATCATTTTATTTTCACAATACAATAATATTAATAATGCTCAGTAAATCATTCAAAGCTTCCTTTCTGAACCAAAAACTATTCTTCTAAAGGCATTAAATACCACTATTATGGTAGTTAGTTTTCAGATTGAATTTCTGCAATAATCAGTATTTTCTGCCTTGCTTGTCACATTTTTTTCTTTATTGGTGTATTAACTTCCAAAGTACAAAATTGTCATTTTGCTCAACTGTCTCCAAACAGCAGAATGTCATCTGTAGTCCAAAAATCTTTTTAGTATTCTGAGAAGATACATAATCCTTTTTGTGCAATCTAATTTAAAAGAGAAAGTATTTTTTTTTTCTGAAACAGTGCTAAAAATTGACTAAAACAAAATTGTGATAAAAATTATTGATGACCCTTGGTGGGCTGACCGTGGCTGGC
The DNA here is from genome assembly GCA_013390045.1 of Picathartes gymnocephalus. Classification (NCBI taxonomy): domain Eukaryota; kingdom Metazoa; phylum Chordata; class Aves; order Passeriformes; family Picathartidae; genus Picathartes; species Picathartes gymnocephalus. The sequence continues at coordinate 15,179 of WEKY01029204.1, read as the reverse complement.
TGCCAGGTGCCCACCAAAGCCACTCTATCACTCTCCTTCTCAGCTGGCCAGGGGAAAGTAAATATAACATTCATGGATCAAGACTGAGGCAGGAAGAGATGATGGGCAAAACAGATTCAACTGAGAAATTAGTTGATTACCAATCAATTCAGAGTAGAATAATGAGAGATAAAACCAAATCTTAAAAACACTTTCTCCTCATCCCTCCCTTCTTCTGGGGTCAATTTCACTGCTGATTTTCTCTACATCCTTCCTGCCAGTGGCACAGTGGGAAAGGGAATGGTGGTTGCAGTAAGTTCATCACACATTTCTGCTGCTTCCTCCTCAGGGGGAGGATCCCTCACACTCTTCCCTTCCTCCAGTGTGGTGTCCCTGCCGTGGGAGACAGTTCTCCATGAACTTCTCCAATGTGAATCCTTCCCACAGGCTGCAGTTCTTCACAAACTGCTCCACAGTGGGTGCCTCCCATGGGGTCAGTCCTTTAGGAACAGCCTGCTCCAGCATGGGTCCCTCACAGGGTCACAAATCCTACCAGCAAATCCCCTCCAGTGTGAGCTACTCTCTTCACAGGTCCTGCCAGGAGCCTGCTCCAGCCTGGCCTTCCCACGGGGTCACAGGCTCCTTTGGGCACCCACCTGCTCCATCGTGGGCCCCTGCATGGGCTGCAGGTGGGTCTCTGCTCCCCCATGGACCCCCACGGGCTGCAGGTGGGTCTCTGCTCCCCCATGGACCCCCACGGGCTGCAGGGGCACAGCTGCCTCTCCCTGGGCTGCACCACAGGCTGCCCGGGAATCTCAGCTCCGGCTCCTGAAGCACCTCCTGCCCCTCCTTCTGCACTGCCCTGGGTGTCTGCAGGGCTGTTCCTCTCACATGTTCTCACTCCTTTCCTCTCTGGCTGCAGTTGTCTAAGTTCTTTTTCCCCATTCTTCAGCTACCACCATTGCTGCTGGGCTTGGCCTTGGCCAGCAGTGGGTTCATCCTGGAGCTGACTGGCACTGGCTCTGTCAGACACGGGAAAAGTTCCTGGTATCTTCCCACAGAAGCCACCCCTGTTGCCACTCGACTACCAAAACCCGGCCATTCAAACCCAGAACGCTACCATAACTCAAATTGAGTGTACTAAGTAGGTCACTATGACTAATCATTAAAAAACCCTCCATGCATAATGCCTGAATATTTAAATTGTCATACATGATTTATAGTCAGCATGTGATTTCTGTTAATATTAGTAGAAAATGTAGTCATTATTCTAAGAATCTAAACAAATACAAGCATCTATCTGGCACTTAGACAGTATAGAATTATTAAACATGTTTGGATTTGGTGAGATAGAGTGTACTAGGGTAAACACGGAATTCTGTCACATGTAGCACATTGCACCTGAAAATTTCAAATATAGTCAGACTTTTTTCCCTTCAGTTTTCTCTTGTTTTGCTTCCAAAATAAAAATACAAGGTTTTTTGCTCTTACAGAGCTATTCAGTGGAAAAAGAACTATTTGTAACAGGATAATTTTCAATAGTTGAGGTTTCTTATGGAAGTTTATATTTTGACACACTGCTTTTTTCCTTCAGTTTCTACTTTTATTGTAATTGGTCTCTCATTACATTAGAACTTAACATTCTCTGAATTTCAGTACAAGTTCCATTAAATTTCTTTGTAACAAAAACCATATCTATATCTGTATAATTAAATTCCCCAAAATGTGTTTCAGACCATTTCCTGCATTCAGAAGTAAAAAAAAAAAAAATGAAAGGAAGCAGTGCCAACCATATGCAAAGTATTACCCTAAATAAAGAGTAACTGTACAGTAGCTTTCAGGAACTGTTGGATAATTGCACACAGCTACCAACAAAACACATACGTGAAATAAAGTGACTTAACAAAACAAAAGAAAAAAGGAGAAGAAACTGTATTGCAGGCTTGGGTTTAAATGTTTTTTCCACTGAAATATTATTATAAGTCAAAACTGTTAATTCAAGCAAAAATCATTTATTCAATCATCCATTCTCTGCATGAACAGAATGACCTTCTGTTCCACATAGAAGCTTTAGTTCTCATAGCGTTTTCAAATCATCTGTTTCCTCTAGCTATAAAAGAAGTACCACTACTCTGAGATGTTACTAATCTCCTTTATAACCATTACAAAGTCTATCCAGCACATCTCATTAATAGTGAACATTTACTGAATAATGACTGTTCATTTTTTATCCACAAAATATAATCAGTTGCACTCATGATGAAGCCAGTGTTGACAGTACAACTATCTAATGGCCAAGAAGAAAGACAAACATCTGTTAAAAACCATAAATTAAACTCACTGATACCAAAGCTTAAGTTTAAAAAAAAGGCTTAGTAGATGCATCTGGTCGTGATGGCTGCATCCAGCTCAAACAGGCTTCAAAATACCACAACAGCTGAGGGCTAATTAGAGCCATGCACACACCCAGCCCCAGTGCTGGTGAAGGTCTGACTCAGGTCGTGTTTGGGAGACACTGACAGCTGCAGTCAGGGTGCAGGTGTGACCATGAGCCCATTTCCTCACTCCATAAACAGGGGAGAGCCCAGGGCACGCTGACCTGTCCTGCATGGGATAGGCAGCAGGATCTACCCTGGAGTGGGGACACCTCTGAAGGCTGCTGCTCAAAGGTTTAGAGATTCCTTATCTAATCAGACACCCAGCCAGCATTTAATGGCATGATAAGCTTTGAAATCTTAGACAAGTGATGCAAAATACTGTCGTTCAGACATAAACTATTTACCAAATCCAGGATTAAGACTGGATCCTGCTGCACCAAAAGTGCCCTCTGAGGAGTTTAGAATACAGGGGCATCCTTTTAGAGCTCATAATTCACTCAGTGTCCCCCTGACAGTTTTGTCTGACCCTGTCATTTTAACAGAAAGTAATCAAGAGTACCTTGCTATCAGATCTTGTTAAACCACCATCAGATTTAGTACCAAAAGTCCTTGAATCGCTAGATTTTTTCACTAAATATACTGCTATCTGTGTGTTACAGGTCAAGTGCAGCACTCCATCCACAACACTATTATGTCTTAGAAAAAGCAGATGTAAAGCTCTATGTTCTGCACAAGACATTGATTCAATCACAAAAAAATACCCAGAAATAAAACAGAAATCAAACAGTTGAAAGGAGGTATTCTGTGGTTGAAAGGGGGAAGATAAATGTACCTCCCCAAAACTGAAATGAATATTTCCATGTTCTCTGCTAAATGATGTCTTTCCCTTCACTTATGTGTTGTTGTGTCTTATCAGGGTCAAGTCTTGGAAAACTTTTAACCAAAGTTGCTTAGCACTGTGTGGTTGACAGACTAACAATAAAACCATAGTGGAAAATACTGATTTCCACTGAAAATTCCAATTCTTCCTCAAAAAATTTGAATTGATGCATTAAAATATGTTAACTTTTTTCATGGAAGGCAAAAATATTTTCTGAGAATGGAAAATATGCTTGAGTTGTGGCAATGAGAGCAAATAGTTTAGGACAGAAGTGTTTTCAAAGGCAGAACCCCCCCATTCAATAGAAACTGGATAAATAAGGTGTAAATACAGCATTACATGTATATATGTATATATGTATATATGTATATATGTATATCCCACTGATGAAAAGGTCACAACATCTCAAAATTGATTTATTAGGCTTTCCTTCAAGTTTCCCAAATCACCCTCTATGCTTAAATCAAATCTAGCAAATTTACAGTTTAAAATGTAAAACAAAGTGTTTAAAAAGTCCTGCTGACCTGAACATATAATCTGTGATGCTTCCTACAGAAATACTGTACACAAAGTACATAATAAGAAATGCACCTTTCCCCTCTCTGAGAAGCAGTTAATGAGAATCAAAGGATTTATTATTTTCTTTTTAACAAGACCGTGGCTATGCATTATGTTGCAGTGCTTTAAGTGCAGAGTGCTTTTATATTGGTGAAAATAAGAGTACACAGTTTTACATGTGGATGTGATTAGTGTGAACTTTTAGTGCACCCAGAGCTGTTTGGTTGGCTCATGAAGTAGATAGTGCACTTAGCCTGATGTCAGAGCCCTCAGAAAATATGCCACAATAATTTAAGCAGCCTGATGTCTGTAGTATTTCTTTGCATAGACAAAGATAGATAAAATTCAGAGATAGACATGATAGGGAGTAGCTTAAAAGGTAGGGAGATAATACTTTAATTGTACAATAATGAGCCATAACTATGGCAGAAAAGAACAAAGAAGGGTATAGACCCTGCAGAGGAAAAACAATGGAAAACTGATTGGTTAAAATACCAATATGCCAATTGGTTAAATTATGCCTAGGACTAGTCCATGAGTAGAATGAACTGTCTAAGACAAAAACAGTCTCTTGGTGCCAAACCTGGTCTGCTCAACTCCCCATCAAGCAGGCTGCACATAAACCTTGCTGATGGATGATCTCTTCAAGTGGACAGCCCTGGGATGAAGCTATGGGAGTGACACAAGTAACAGTGGAAGTTAAAACTGGTTATGGGTTGTTGAGTCTCCAGAAGATCAGAAGCTAATCAAATCAATTTAAATGTTCTCTAAAGCAATAAATCATAGTACTGATATGAAAGACACTCATAGCAGTTTATTCTATTTACCCACAATCCCTGCAAAATAAAATTTCCTCCTTATCTAAAGAGTTTAACCACAAGTCACTGTAGATTCTATTTACAGATACCCTTAATATTATTTACTTGAGAAATCCCCCAAATTAAGGCTAAATAAAAAATAGCATGAGATGCTTTGATGATGTAATTGGACATTACTCATTTGATTTCAGTGTAGTAATCATAATTTATAACAAATTAAGATCTGTCTGTGGGTATTACACGTGGAGCAACTGGGATAAGTATAACACAAACTGTTCTCTTTTTTTTTCTCTTTGCCTTTAGTCCACACACCTAAGCACCCATTAAAAGTGAATCACTTCACTGAACAATACCATATGATTAGCAAACAAATACCTGAGGCCAGAAAGTCCTTTTCCACTTCTGTCAGCTTCCAAGTCTCTTTGTCTTTGATTGACTTGAGTGCTAAGCAAATGGAAAGTGCCACAGTAGCACCATGTCTAAATTCTCTTGACCTTTTCCCCATATCTGTACAATGATGTAGAAGAGAGCTTCAAACTCAATGAAATAAATAAATTAATTTTTTTTAAAAGGTGAAGTGTTTAGATTTTGGGGGTGTTTTTGGCCTATCCTAACCTCTTTAGAAATTTTTTGTTGCAGATAAGAAATGCTTTACTTTCTAAGTTAATCTGTGTCAGCTTTCATTATTCATGTTCAAAATTACTTCCTATGATATTGTGGTTTTTTCAGATTTAGAATCATAGAATCATAAAGGTTGGAAAAGATCTCCAAAAGACTATTAATTCCAGCTGTTAATCAGCACTACCATGTTAACCACGCACATGGAAGTTCATTGTCTAGTTTTTCAGCAAAGCAGCTCCAACAAATAAACACATGTATTTGGAACATCCCGTAATAGAAATGGTCTAAGATTCTCATCAGCTTTCATAATCTTCTGTGAGAATGAAAATCAGTAACAACTGAATGATCCATACTGGGGTTTCTGTTATGTGTGGGCTTTTTGTGGGTACCTTTTTTTACTTTTTCTGTAGCCAGACTATCAGAGGTAGCTTTGAAGCTGTATACATCACAGCTCTATATAACACATTGTAGGGTAAACATGATGCTTATGTTGGATACAGAAAATGGAGGGCTTAAAATGGATTCGGACACCTAAATCCAGAGACTTCATTTGCAAGTTTTCCCTGGGCAGTGATTTCTGTTCCAGGGAAAGATTGATTTAAAACACTTCCATTCTTCTCAAAGGTTCGTAGTTGTCTAGGCACTGCACATCCCACTGCACCAGCACAACAGAGCTATTTGTATAGTTGGGCTATGAATCTGATTAGAGAAAAACGGCAGCTTTACAAGAAAGAAAGGAAGAACAACAAAAAAAGTCTTTTAATTTTCCCCAGATCATTTCTCAGTTGCCACTGGCAGTGTGTGGCAGATTGTGTGGAGAAAGAGCAACATGAAGGGATGGGAATGAGCAGTGAAGCTGCTATGAAAGTAATGTTCCAAAACTAGTGGTTTTGCACAGCATTTCATATTATTAATTGTGCCTTCAGTTTCCAGACTTAAGGTTTCTAAGGAGTCTTAGTTAAATGTGTAACCACACATACCTGAGTCTTGAAAAGGCTAAGGTGTCCAACGTACATCCTTCAGCTAAATTATCCAATAATCACACAGTCACAGAGCTGTTTAGCTTGGAAACAACCAAGACCATCAAGTGCAACTTTTGACTGATCACCACCTTGTCAAACAGACCAGAGCACTGAGTGCAATGTCAGAACTTTCTTGAAGACTTCTGGGGATGACAACCACCAACTCCCTGGGCAGTCCATTCCAATGTCTGCACTTCTTTCCATGCAGAAGTTCTTCCTGAAATAATATTTAAGTTTTCATGCCTTTTCTTGCCTTCTCTTTAGTAAGCAGTGCAATGAAATGGCTATTAAAAATAAGGATGATCCCAAAATACAGTGAAAATTGTTGTTTTCACTTAGAAGCATGGTGTAAGGAAAAAAACAACCACTTGAATGAACTTGTGGCAAGCATAAAGAAATATTATCTTATGAAGTGCACTTTGGTATATGCTATTTTAGTTATAATTATAAAGATTGCAAAAGATGAAAGAGTAAAGAGTTTTTTAACCTCTTGTGCACATTTGGCTGTCACCCACAGATAAACTAATCCAAGAGTAGAGAGTCGGCTGCAACTCTTAAGCATGCCTTGATGGCATAATTATAAGGGAGGATAAATAATTAACCACCAAGGAAAGGAAAAATGAACTTTGCTTTATTTTGTAAAGTGAAATACACACTTGTATCAACTATGGACAATATTTTAATTTCACCTGATTATTTATTATTGTAGCACCTTATCCTTCCCCAGCTTTTTTTTTTTTTTTACAAAATATTCAGTGAAGTCCAAAATTAAAACCAGTGAGCACAGAAAAAAAAGCATCTTTCAAATATTTAGATTTGTTTTATGAGTGAAGAGACTAACCCTTTTAAAAATTAAAACAGAAACACTAAATATAAAGCAGGGTGAGAAATGTGACAGAATTAAAATTCTCAAGAAATTTAGTTCTGTGCATGAGGCACAGAGGTGTACTTGCTGAGAAAGACTCATATGCAAATATATCCATGAGCAGATTTCCATTTGTTGCTGAGTGCCGTTGAGAAACTTAGTTTACTGTCTTTAAATGTGTACCTGTGTGTCAGAGACTTGGAAATTTAGAAGACCTGTCAATTCAAGGCAGGGGGAGATATTGGAATGAATTTATTTCATGAGAAGGTAAATATTTCAGTAGGGTAGCACAGAAGTTCTTGGTTTGAATGAACACCAGAATTCAGGCAAAGGAGAAGTCAGGGTAAAAGCTAAAGCTATATGGACACTTGAAATACCCTTTAGGAAGCTGTATAGAATTAATCTAATGAGTTTTCTGGAGTGTATTTACTGAGATGCCCACGTAACAAACCAGTTAAACTTGAAAGTGATTTGTTTAGAAAGGTAATGATTGAGTGGAAATCTAACTTATTCAAAGCACTGAAAACTGGTTATAGGGTGGGTAGGAGTGTGGTACAGGGCAAAGCTGATTATTGATGAAAGAATGAAGACATGGCAAGAAGTAGTCTTGGTAGGAACACCTTTTCTGGGACATGTTACAGTAAAGCCAATTGTAAAGGAATAAATTTCAGACCTCGTTTCTAAGAAGGCTGGGGACAAATTAGCTAACTTAAAGGTTATAATCTGATTTTCTCCCTCTTCCTACCATGACATAGTACAAATACAGTGAAAAAACTCAATTCCTTCACAAAGATCCTCATACATAAATTAGTAAAAGCGGTATAGCTAAGGCACTGTTATCTCAAGAGAGAGAAATAGATTTAGCCAATGAAATCTTAAGATCTATCACAATTCAATTCCAAATACTTTTATAAAAGTAATCATCTATTTAGTTAAAAATTTACTCCTTTTAGATACACAGTGACATAGTCTGGTAATCATCTCCTAATAAATTGACATTAAGACCAAAATGGCTTTTGTAGTTCATTAGAACAGTCTTTTTTACTCAAAATTTCTCCTGTTTCAGAGAATAGCAGCAGGGGGGTTGTTGCTTTGTAAAAGGATAGCAAGTCTTATTCTAGAAGTCAATGGCACAGTTTTAATGGGTCAGTTTGTTAAATGTTACAAAGTTTGGAAAATTAAGTCTCTGTCAGAAGACAGAAGTTCTTTTTTTCTAGTCTTTCACAATTCTAGTTACTTTAGAAGACAGTTTATATTTCCCAATTCCTCCATCTGAAGGAAGAAACACTCTGGATTCTTTTTTTCCCCCAATTTTTTCTTCTAATAGGTAATGTTATAGAGGAGACACTTTCAGATTTTGTAGACTGTCCATTATGATGAGACCTGAAAATCGAATTGGAATCATTAGTATTACCACCTATTAGCTGTTTTTACTAGCAAAGTATTAGCAGTTTTACATTTTCTTGGACATGTTTTCTCCTTCTGTAAATTTTCTCTTTCCATTTGCATCATATCTTATTGCTAACACAGCACTTAGATTTCTACTGGTGACCAAATATGTACAACTGAAGTGTATGCTTGTGGTTCATTTTCATTTTTAAATTTTTTTTCTTATTTTCATTAATATCACATTTAATTCCTATTAATGGAATGCAAGATTGTGTTTCATTATGTCCAAAGAAACATCAAGGCAGGTGGCTAAGCAAAATATTTCCTAAAGTTTATTTCAAGCATAATTAATAGTTTATTTCTTAAAATTATAAACTCTTGTGTTCACGAGAAGTCATGTGTCATCCAAGATGCTTTTTAGAAAAAATTTATATATATCATTAGAGATCTGCTGTTTTAGACCAACTTGGGATCAGACCTTAAAAGTATTCACTAAAATGCAGAATTCTTAGACAACCATCAAGAACTTGGCACTCACTAGAATGATTAGCCCACAGAATTAAAAATATCATCTGCAACTTGATGAAGTGTCCAAATATTTTTTCCTGCTTTTTTAAACACTTTTTATTTCCTGCAAAGCTCTGTCACATGCATTGGTGTTCCAGGACTGATATAGTCACTGTGTCCTGTGAGTGCCAACAATGCACAGCATGCATTGTGTTCTGCTGTGCCCAACATATCAGTTTAAAAGGGTGGATTCAACCTGAATGTTTATTACACCAGTGATAATGGTCTAATGTTCAAAGAGCAGGAGGTGTTCACATCATAGAAAGGTATTCATTATATAAATCTAGGCTGGGGTTTTCTACATTGCCTTGTACAGTGCACTGCCTCATACTTACAAGAGAAATCATCTTCTCTCTTTCAGTTGTCCTATGAGCAAAGTTTTTTACATTAAACCAGAAAATACTACATTTTACTTCCCACTAGAATCCACTAATTGGCCTGGGGCAGAAAGGAACAGAACTATTCTCTCACTAGCCATTTTCACTTCTTTTGCTCTCAGTGACAATTTGAGCTAAAACCAACACCTCCCCTTCCCACAGAAAATCTGCTCAGAAGATCAGTATACCCTAATATGCCTCTCCAAGCAGGGAGCAAAATTCCAGCTGTCTGCATGGACCTACATGGGGAATTCTACATTTAATTTCCCTCTTACCTTGAGAACTAAAAGACCAGACAGGTTCTGGATAATTACAGATAGCAATACATGTAAAACCTGTAAGGCAAAGAAGCTAATAGCTGGATATATTTCAATCAGTATAATTGGTGAGATTGTAGAGGTTAGTGTTCTTCTGGTATGGATTTCTGGAATGCTATAATTTGCACCGAAAGAATGCTAGTTTGCACAGAAAGAGACTGAATGAAAGAAACAAATAAAAAAATACATTGGACAAAAAAGCAAATACCTTACTTTACATTGAAGGTCTATATATCAAAAAAGATTTATATTTGTGTGTTTGGCTACTTTGCTGGAGGTATATAGTTTTATTTTTAGCAATGATTATGATTTTGCTTGTGCTATCCATAAGACAGTGAAATCTCTTCTTGCCTATAAAGTCCCCCCCTTTTAATATGGGTCTTTGTAATACATTTGTAAAATGTCCAGCATCTGATAATATACACAGTAATTACAGCATTATCTTGAAGGCTTGTCCCAACTTCTTTCACAGCTCACGTTTACACTGAAAGTAAATTCAGCTCTGTGAGGCTAATCAATACTATGAAGATTTATGGTATTACTCTGGATAATAACTGAGAACAACTTAATGTCATTTATTATAATTCAGAATATATATATCACTTAGGATAACAAAAGCTAAAGCTCTTCACACTTCAGTAAAAGATAAACATATTTTTTTAAAATTTAGCACCACATATAACACCAATATCTTTTCCAGTATCATAAGAAGGATTAGTAAATTCATTTACTAGTGTATATTGATCTATTCTGCTGATAAATTAGTTTTTGAAAATTCTAGGAAGCACATGAGGCAAAAATGCTTCAACAAATCTATTTTCTTATGCCATGCAAAGAACCCATTATGAGTTCCTTGGCATTTTTTTCCTTGTATTAAATTACCTTAATTCTCATTTTGTATGTTGTATGGGCAATTCTCATTTTATGCTTAACATAGGCACAAGTCAGAGAAAGCAAAACCCAATAAACCTGACAGATCTTCCTGTACTTTAAGATTCAAGTTTATGTTAGATGCAGAGAGAGAACTGAAGCTGTTAGCTTTAATGCATTCTCCAAATTGGAAAAGAGCAAAAATGAAGGGGTAACTATAAAATTTATATTACAGTTAAGCGTATTCCTCATAATTCCATATAGACTTGAAAAAATGCTTAGAAAGGAGAATAACAGTCACAGTGATTGTTTGTAAGAAAGTTTGTGGGTCCGGTTTTGTTTTGAGGATATTTTGTTTGTTTGCTCTTTTTGTTGGGTTTTTTCCCCTAAGGAAAGAGAACTCGGCAAAGACCAAGTTGTGTAGTCCTGCCTCCTGATATCCGAGATCATCACTTCATGTAGTAACATTCTGAAATCTGCAGTTTAAAGTAGCCAAGTCCAATCCCGTGTCACTTGCACCTGCACTTCTCTGAAGCACCTAGTGAAGTTACAGTGCCCCAGTCCCCAAAAGCAAAGATGTATGGCAGGGATATCAACACTCTGCGTGTGCTGACAGCATCAGTCGTGAAGTGACAGCATGAAAAGTCAAGCCTAAGCTCTCTTTGGAACTGGTAAATGAATCAAGCTGTTTGTCAGGACTGGACAGGAAAAAAAAGCAATGATTTTTCACTGGGAGGGAAAAAAAGGATTGCAAAAATGCCAAGGTAGATGGCACCAAGAGGAGCAAAATGGATAGCTTCATTTACTGGGAGATAAGGACAATGACAGATCTAAGGAGGTCCAAAGGTGGGTGTAAGTGAGGACTGATGTCTGATATCTGAAGCAAATCCAGAGGGCTAAAATGACACCTCTTGTGCAGATCTCAGACTTCTGACCTCAAGTTTTTCTTCCCTAGAGAACACATATTTTGAAATGACTGATAAAGATCATGGGCCTTTGGAAACCAATGTTCTAATACTTTACCATATTAACAACCAAAACTATGTCAAAAGTATGTCAATCAAAAAATGGGCAAGCAGGTTTTCCCAAGTCAGTAAGGAGACAGCTTAAATTCTTGTTCATTTAACAGATTTGTAAGAGTATCTTTTCCAGACCAACCAAGCTGAAGAACATAAGCTACCTGGCAGCCCACGAGCACTCAGTACCTTTGAGTGAAGCACACCATGACTGTATCTGCTGAGGCATCAGGTGCAGTAGAAAGGAGAGTGTAGCTTATTATATGTGACTGTCTCTCTACACTATCTGTGAGAGAGAGGGAAAAGAGGACTCCAACTGTGAAGCTGCCTGTCCTAGTCAGCCTAGAACACTGCCTCATAAATTCTCTCATGGATTTCAAGTTTGAATGTGTCAAAAGCCAATGTACACCCATTATTTTTTGTGCCTCCTCTTTTATGAGATGCAACCCATTTCCCTCCATTGTGTTAATCCTTCAGTCTGACGCCTGAGCTATGTCTTCTGTATCTTCATTTTACTAGGCTCAAAATGGAAAACTGGTCATGAAAACAGAGATCCCTAATGTATTTCCAAGCATTTTGAATCTACCATTGACTCCTAGAGGAACAATATTCTGAAGCATTGACAAGGCTGGGTGGACGGTGTTGGTCACTTGGGAAGCCTTCAGACCTGCTGGCCAGATCTACTCTTACATTATCGTGATACCACAGATACCTCTTGTAAGATAATTTCTCCATCTTTTCTGCTATTCTTAGCAGTCCCTATTACTTTAAAAATGAATAAAATCTATTAAAGGGTTCATTGTTTGTCCTGTACCATACATGGGTTTGAATAATTGGGTTTTTAAGACAGATCCAAAATTTTAGATTTATACATTCATTGTCTTATGTATACATAAGGCAATAAATTTGCAAGTGAAATTTAATGTAGCTTACTCTGTATCTTTTGTATTTTACTTAAACTTTCCTATATTTACTCACAGAAAAATTATTTCCAGGATAACTGCACTTTCTTGCATTATTATAAATCTGTGACAACTGAAGCATGAAGTTCCTCATTTGGCATGCTGCTGTCTGATGGTGGCAATTTATCCTTTCCACAGAAGTCACCGAACACAGTATTGAACCCGACACAAAACAATTTCAATTAGGGACAAGTGGCACTTGTGACATAACTCCACTATTCTCTGGATATGTCTCTTATTTCTATGGAAAATTCATATGTTTATGTAGACGTATTTTTTTGGGAATATGAACAGTGGGGTTGAGGAACCCTCAGCAGGTTTTCTGATGACACCAAGCTCTGTGGTGGGGTCAACAAGCTGGAGGGAAGGCATGGATCCAGGGAACCTGGACAAGTTGGGGAAGTGAGTCTATGTGAACCTCGTGAAGTTCAGCAAGGCCAGGTGAAAGGTTCTGCACCTGGGTGAGGGCAATCCCAAGCACAAGTACAGGCTGGGTAGAAAATGAACTGGGATCAGCCCTGAGGAGAGATACTCAGGTGTGTTGGCAGACAAGAAGCTGAACATGAGCCATCAATATGTGCTCACAGCCCAGAAAGGCAATCCTGTCCTGGGATGCATCCAAAGGACTGGGAACAGGAGGTCAAGGCATGGGGTTCTGCCCCTCTGCTCAACTCTCATGAGAT
>WEKY01029201.1:115285-147743 GCA_013390045.1 Picathartes gymnocephalus | reverse complement strand
CAACACTTTAATGTACAAAGGTTTAAAAAATAAATCACTTTGTCTACAAATTAGACAAAATCCTAATTATATTATTTCTGATTTTTTTCACACAGTTCATTTACTCTTTTCACAGAAGAAAATCCCAAACAGGAACTGACAAGAGAATTAAGATGCATCTATCTGGAAAAGTTGTTTTATCAACTAACAAAGCCTTTTCTGAAAAGTTATTACAATTTTTATAGAAACATTAGTCTAAATGTACTAGGTGTAAGGAATTTCATCTCTGGCATAAATTATTTGGATTAGTATTTTTAAGAAGTCTAGTCAAATCTGTGGATCCTTCCGTTAAAGATTATGTTTGCTGGTCAGCTTCATCACACTGAAATAGAATGACAGCTTTTTCATAAAACTGCCAACAACAGAGAACCCTAGAGATGGGCTTTATATTATGTCTGTTCCACAACTGTAGTCAGCCACAAAGGGTTTGCAGGAAACTTATTAAAAACGTTAGCCTTAATTAAGATATTAGGCCCTAATCTAGCATGCTAAATTAAACTCCAAATATTCCCATGGACACTAATGCAACTGCTCTAAGAGCTTGGTAGGCACTTCCCACAATAGGAAAGCTTTTACAGGCCTTCACATTGTGATTGAACTCTTATTTTCACTCTGTACCTCTGGTGCATTGCATACCAAAAATAGACCCAACTTACAGAAAAGCTCATACGTGGGCATAGAGTCATTCCTCACCACCCACACACAGATTTGCAAGCCCTCATACTACTAAAGGCATGATCTAAACAAAGCATTCAGTGATGCACAGATGCTCAAGGAATTTTTTAATGTATTGACTTTTAGCATAAACACACCACATATTAAAACTCACATGGAATTGTCAGAATAAAGTATATTTGATCTAATGTTTCCTTCTCTGCTACAACATTTTATGATTTAATAGATGCTGAAGCCCATTTTAATCGTTCTAAAGATATTCTAACCACCAACTTATTGAAACAATTAAAAACAAACACTATTGTCATATAAGTCAAATGAATAGTAGCAAAATAGAAACAAATGTCATAAAATGTTTCCCCCACCACCCCGAAAAGTTTTTCGGAATGAAAATATTCTTAGAAGTTCCAGATTTAAGCCCAATATGTAAAGCAAATTTGGCAAAATTACTGGTGGTTATTTGATAAGAATCAACAGTACGTCTCTCAAAGCTGTATCTGCCTAAACCATTAAGCTATTCTTTTTAGGAAACACCAGTCCTCATATTTTATCTTTCTGCCTTTTTCCCACGAAATGAATTCCTTACTATATGTACTTCATTTAGTCCTTGAATGTCTTATTCCCTTCGTTGATACATTCCCACACACTCCAGTTTTGTTGACACAACAATTTCTTGAAGCACTTCACAGTGAATGCTTGTCTGCCAGGGATCCCAAAGAATCTTAGGAAATCCTCTGCATCTTAAGCCACAGGCACAATCCATGTTATCTCTGCTTTCAGAAATGAGGCTGTTTGAGTCTGATGGTCTGGTTTAGCTTTTCTGTTCATCATGAAAATAAAATAAAACCACTGCAACTCAAAACCAAGGCCAAGCAGCACACTTGAAATGAAATGGAAATCAGGGGAGAGTTTGTGCAATTCACTCTAAGGTCACTAGGCAAATACTTTGCGTGCATTTGAATATGCATAAACTTCAAGCTAAATAAATAAAATTATTTCCTGTGTGGAAGCTGGGAATGTACAGGCCCTCCACTCTTGTGGATGAAAAAGTATGCTAGCAATTAACTATCAGCGAATAACACAGAGAACTAGTGTACTGAATTTAGGTCATGACAATTATTTTTCTCTAATACATGTTAAAACATGCAACCTTGTTCAAATCTTGCTATTTTTGGAAAACTCTGAAGAGGAATTTCTGGTCTTTCCTCTTGCAGCCTCTGCAAAATGTTTTTCTACTTACAGAGACTGTTCTCCCTTGGGTCCAAAGGAAACTAAGATCTCACTAATGTTTGTCAGATGTAAGCTTCAATCTAATGCTATTCAGTCTTGCAAGTGTCTCTCTATTGCAATTACTCCAATCTCAAAGCATTGGAGTCAAAATAAAGTTGCCATTCTCCTAAAATTTCATAAACATTTGAACACAATTGGACCATAAACACATACTACATAATTATATTATAAGCCCCACTATCAGTAGGGTAAAAGAATAAGTATTATTAATTAGTAGTCTAATAGATCACATTAGGATTCCCTCTGCAAGTCACAGAAGCCAGAGTAGCAATAATGCACCCCTTTTTTTAAGTTATAAAATAAACCATGCCACACTGGTGTCAACATTAGCACTGGAAGGAGTGAAGTAGATTACTTATAAGGCATCAAGTTTTTCCAAATAGCAGTATCTGAGCTGCTAGCCACTGAACGTCTGCTTTTTTCAGAGAGAAGAAAAGATTCCTTCAGGTTGGCACCAGGAATCTTTCTCGTTGGGGAGGAGAGGAGGAGAAAGGGATCTTGCCTAAAGCTCTCTTATTTAATATTTTCTGTAGCGTCTCCTGCCAGCCCTAATGTGAAGTTTTCTGGAATGTCAATTTGTTTCAGATAATCAAATAAGTGAAATCGGTTATTCCAATCAGGCTACATTTCCACGGCATGTAAACCTGCTTTTCCTATGTTCCCAAGTTCCCTAGATGTTCCAAGACTTCCAGGCAGCGAGATTACATAAAGAAAATGAAATCACTAAAAAATAAACGAAACTGACATAGAGTAACACAGGAAATCTCAGGAGAATGAAGTCCTCCTGGGTCTCCCCACTCCCACAGGGAGACGACTGTTTCTCCATGAAAGTGGCACTTTTACTTCCAGAGGGAGAGAATCAAGCAACCAAACAAAATTTCAGCTACAGATCTTTAACAAAACTTCGGTTTCAGGAACAAGGGCTAAAACTGAAGACTTAACCTCCTCTAACTGCTTAGGTGGCCCTCCAAAATTTGATTTAGTTAGCATAAAACCCCACTAGTGTGAACATGAGGAACACCTCACTTGGCTAACCCGCACGCCAGGCCTGTTCAGCACAGTGACCTACTGTGGATTTGCACACTAAGCAGCCTCATGGCTAACCTGAGGCACGCTCACCGTACACCAATGGTAATCCTCTCAGTCAGAGGCACAGCAAACATCACATCACATTTAAAATAAAGTTAAAAAAACCAAAATTTAAAATAATTGTTAAAAAAATTTACCTGGTAGAACACTCACCAAATATATCACTGTTAGTTTGGGCAAAATGGAGTCACTTTTCCTCTCCTCTGCTGAATCTCTGGCATTCTGCAGAAAGGAGGGTAGAAATTACGGAGTTAGAGAAAGGATGAAAGGGAGCTCAGCTGTGCAGCTCAGCAGGGGTCTGGGCACCCCTCGGTTTACACCCCCTGAGTCACGCTCGCCATAGGTACGCCTTCCCATTCTGTCCTACAGAGCAGCTGAATATAACGTAGCACAGGCTGAATCCAGTTCAGACAAGCAAAGGAGTCAGATTGTGAATAGGAATTAGACACTAATGTGATTCTGAAAATCCCATTAAGAGCCTTTGCCACCTCTGCCTACCTACATATCTTTAAAAATCTAGATCAGACAGCCTGCCTATGGTTGCGATGTACAGCTGTGCAAAAGCACGGAGTACGGCTGGGTTCCCAAGCTCTGAACACCCAGGGCTTCAGGCTACACACCTTCTGGAAATTGTTAGAGCTGATTTTCAACTTAAGTATCTTTAATGCCTGGAAACCTCTCTCCAAATGAGCCCTCACTTTCCTGGTAAGCAACATCAGTGGCCTATAAAGTACATCAGAGACACAGGTCACTATCTGCCTGGTGCCTCCATCAAATCTCGGTATTTTCACAAGGTCAACAAAGCATGATAAAGATCCGAACAAAACGAATGTTTCTCCTACCACATCAATTTAGGTAGAATTGCAGTGCAGCTTTTTCTTGCAAAATTTATTAGCCTGCCTTGAAACCTAAAAATGGAGGATTTTTTTATTTAACAAGGGAAAGAACTCATTTCCTCTGCTAAACTTGTAACCCCTCCCAGCCTCAGCAGAATATCAACTGGAACTGAACAAGGATACCATTTTTTTTATTACTTTCATTTCTCTGAGACATTGCTTTATGTTTCCCTTTTCTAGAGGACCCAACATTAATTCACCTCTCCTTCTGAGGTATTTCTGTGCCATGGACTGAGCCAAAGGCGACAGTGAAGAATCCACAGAAACTGAACATCAAATCTTCCTGTTCTGAACTTTCAAGAAACTATTTAATTTCTTTCTTCTTTTTTTTATATCATCATAAGGCCTGTTTATATACTTGGAGTGGAAACAGTGCACATTCAGCTGCAATTGATTTCCTGTATGGCAAAATACCTCAGGCACTCAGCTGGCTGGGAACACGACGGAGGCCTTTTACCATCACCAGTTTTCTGAGACCAGGAAGCTCTGCCCAATGCTTGTTCTTATGCCAGAATAAATGAGAGTCCCTGCTAAGTGTCCAAGTTAATTTGGTCTAGGTGAACCAAATCATAAACAGGCAAAATTTTATACTTCAAAAATCCATTTAAAAAATATTAGTCTACTTTCAACTTCAACAGTAATACCATAAATTCAATCTTGCTAAGGGGACATAATGTTCATCTACAGATGTTTTTTAAATACAAAAACTACTCCATCTGAAATTTTCTTTTCATGAAATATCAATATATTTGTCCTCTCCATGCCATCTTTACAGCAATAAATTAACACTATAGGCAATTTCACAGACTAAAATAATTTATTTTTTTCTTTTCGTATCAGAGTGACAACTACAGCAACAATTTTATTTACTTCACTTAGTTTTTCCTATTCATAACTGAAGATACAGAGTAGTCTCCACTAACATTTTTAGGAATCTGAAGAAGGAAATACATGAGTAGTCTCATCAAGTTCCTGTGATCATACTGTAACAGCTGTAGCATTCAAACACCCAACCATCTGACTGTAATTCAGATTGTAAATTAAACAAAACAGAAATGCAAAGTGACCTATAATTACCATCCTACTTTCCATTGATCATGCAAACTTCCCTAGCCACAAATCCTCCAGACCCAAAGGACTCAATTTAAACTGCTTGAGAAGCCAGTTTCTTTAAAAACCCTAGAAAAAGACAGACTGGCAATACAACCACAACCATTTAAATATACACACATCTGTGTATATATATATATATACATATATATATATGTATAAAAAATATACATTACACATAAATGAATGAAAATCAGGAACCTAGATAACTCTGAAGAAGCCTAAACCTTTTACTGGGGCTCTCTGGTTTGACAGCAGTTTTATCAAAAACAGTTTCTTAGTTCTAGGGTAAAATGATTTGCCAAAAGCTGAGATATTCTCTAACTGCCAGAGGATACAATGGCGTTTCAAAACCTTTCAACTGATGATCTGAGACAGGGTCTTATAGTCACATGCAAATTGACTAAAGTACAAGCTCTTGGATGCTACAGAATGTTCTATCAACCTTCTTCAATTTTTCCAAGAAGGTTTTCTACAGATTTTACTATCCTCATACTATATAACAGGACAATTTGTAAGGAAAATAGATTTTCATCCTGTGAATTTTTTTATCAATTCGGTGGTTTATTTCTCAACCATCAGTGTAGGAAAATTGAACACTTTTGTACTAGAAAAACTATAATGAAGAAAAGATGTTGCATGTTTCTTTCAAGAAAGTGATTAACAAATATACTGTCATTTGTCCTGTAATTTCTATTTCATCTTTTAAAAGTTTATATGATTTTAGTTTTTATTAGTCTAGAAATATATCAGTTATTAATAAAAAGCTTTACTTCTTAATCATTTTTAGAAAATATATAGGGTTGAAGCATCATGCAAATAGCAGCTTAAGAAGCAAAAACACCAAAGAAACCTGCAATCAGATATTTAAACTGACTTGAACCATAATGTCTGGCTGTCCTGTGAAAAACACTTAGACACCTGGAGTTGTTCAAGCCCAGAAGCTTGAAAACTATCTTTCAAAATTAAGGTGCTCCTTTCAGGTATACTCTGCATGGGAGGCAAGCAAAGTAATTTTCAGTAAGAGGATGGGTGCTTTACTTTATTCCTTAAGAGTCATTGAGATTATCTTCACCTCAGTGTCCCCAAAAAGTTAAACGTCACATAACCCTTCTGCTCTACACACTCTCTCAGTGTGGTGAAAGCTAACATTACCACTTTAATGCAGTTAACTGGTTCCCTCAAACAATGGAGTCTGAGCTTTGAAATCTCAGCTTTTAAAGAATTTCCCTATCCTGATTCAGCTAGGGTAAAAGACCAAAGTAAACCAGAGCCACTCAACTATGTGTAATTGCATTCCACAAACTTACAGGTGGGAATTTGCGTCAATTTCAAGTAGGATATCAAGACACTCATTCCATTCATTGTCATCCCTGCTCTCACCTAGTCCCCAACCACACCTCACATCCATACAACTCCATCCTTACAACCTGGATTATATTGTGTCAACATACACTGTAGCATTTTAAAACAAATATTCTTGCAAAACAACTCCACATACTGATACTCTAAGAAAAGCTCAGAATAAAATTCTTTGTAGAAGTTCACATGTGTTAGACAACTGTGCAAGTTTAATCACCAGTGATGAGGACTAAAGTAAAAATTTATTTGACTTGACTTTTACTGCGCTATGTGCCCGTTCCTAAAGCCCAACTTTTCTGGCTGAGGGATGCAGCTTGCTTTTACAGGAAGGCCACATACTGTAGCACCTTCTCATTGCACGACATAACCAATTAACAGACAGAAAATGTGCCACATCCCAAGCAAATGGATTTATTTCACACACAACCAGCTGAGAGCTTTCCCAGACATACTAAGCTAATTTCATGGACTAAGTTCATGCAGCGCTCCTGGAGTTTCTTTCACTCTACCCGTTCACAACAGTGAACAGCACAACGGTGAGTTGCATGACAAGGTCAACAGCTGAGTGAGTCTTTACCAGAACTCCTCCAGACCATGCCTTTTATATGGTATGACCTCAAACTGTCCCCAGAAAAGACATCAGCATTGGGCAAGAATGGGCATAGACAAGTAACTGTGATCCAGATACCAGAACTAATCACTCCCTGATATGACTCAATGTTCATAATTAACAAATAAAAGGAACCAACCCAGTACGTTTTCCTGAAATCACCTGAAGATGGGCATCACTGATCCTCTATTAAATATTGAAAGAACTCTTTGTGCAGCACTGACATTGATTTAAAGAGCGAAAGGGAAAAAACCCCATAACAATCAATGCTTCACCAAAACAGGGCAGAAAAAAAAATCACCTATTCTCCTTGCTTTGGCCTTGTGGGAGTCTGAGTCAGCACCTATTCTGTGCTTTGGATGAACAAACTGCTTTGAAGGGGCCTGAGGAGTGCAAGAGTCAAATCTGTGTTTGGTAACAGGTGGTTTATCAGCAGGATCCTCTGCTGCAGGGTTGCAGAAAGAACCTCTTCAACGTGGTTCCTTTTGGATCTGCACTGAGCAAGGCAGCAGCAGGACAGCCTAGCTCTAAGACTGAAGAACACAAGTGACACTGCCAGCATGCACAGCCGTGAGCGAGGAAGCACACCTGTGTTGGGAACAGGCCACACTGCCAAGAAGAGCGCTGCTGCAGGTGAAGTGGCAAAGCGACTGAGTGGCAAAGTACTGCAGTAACTGAGATCACCAGGATGAGTCAGCACGCAGGACATCAGCTCTAAAACCTGCTCAGCACGGCTTGTGCCTTGGCAAACCATTCAGTCCTTCACATCACGAGAAAAGTGGGGTTTTCTTAATGCTTTGGTCTGCATTACCCTGCTGGCAGGCTCTAAGAAATTGGAAAACAATTCCTGAAGGGAAGGTCTGCAGAAAACCTGTCCTTTTACTCTGAGAAATTTGTCTAGCACTGACTATCCTAGCACAGACATCTCCCATACCAATTCAGGAACCATGTCATCTAAAGCAATGGAGAAGCACAAGCGTGTCGTGATACTGCCCCATATATCAGAAACAAACCTTGGGGATTAAATCATCATTAAAGCCCTCAGAAATTACTTACTTTCACTTAATAACAGATTGCAGTATTCTAGAGTGGCTTACCAAAACTTCTACACTGTGCCTGATGCTTCGTACCACAAGTAGAGGTGAAGAAAGTTCTTTGCCCCAAAAGATCTGGGAAAACCTCAGAAGATTAAATGAGTTCAAGCTCAGGAGAAGGAGATGCTGGAGACAATCTCCTCATGCCACAAGGCAGAAGAGCCTTCATAGCACAACCAATCCGAAAAGGCAAGGATTCTCAGGGCTATATCGAGTGAGGAGTGGGCTAAGTGGTCCTGTCTCCCTGCAGGACACAGACAGCAACCTCTTCAAGGCAGCAGGAGCACAAAATGACCAAGATAAAGCAAATCAGAGATTTATGACTTCAGATTCATCCAACATGAGAGAGACCAACAATTATCAGAGAAGACTGACAGAAAGGAGATGTTACAAACTATATGCTGGTAAAGTATGAGCGAAGGCAAGCTATCTCTCCAAATTCAATAATGATTTATTGCTAAATACCTCTTTGTCTACCATTCAAATAGGCTAACACTGTTGATTCTTCAGAGAAATTAGGGTTTCTACAACCGACTCAAGTCTGTGATGACATCACTCAGACACTAAGGTGTGAGCTCTCTGAGCAACCTTACAAGGTATGTTATCAGGATAGTGAGAAGGAATTGGAAAGTAAACAGTGAGAAAGCTTCATAAGCACTTGACTATGAAGCACGCTCATCTTGGCAGCACCAACGCTACTTTGTAAGCCAAACCTAAGTTTCTGCTATTAACTTGGTTTCAGTTTAAAACAATAAGGGGAAAGCTCTGAATACTGAAGTGATAAAGATTACTGACATGCATAATAAGTATTTCTTCATCTCATTTATTTTCAAAACTGTTTACAAAGAAAGAGCTATCATTTTTCCTCTGTTTCAGACATCAAGAACACAAAGCACTATGTTACTTTATACTGAAGTACCACAGATCAGTGGCAGCAGCAGAAAGCAAGTGGTTCTGCCACTGCCTCAGCTATGGATCTGGACTCACTCGCATAGGCAATGCAAATACAGAAAAAGAAACAAAAACAAAAAGAAAACCCCCAAACAGCACATTGATTCTGGGATGCAGAAATAACAACAAAGCTGCAGCAGTGTATCTAATCTCAGGGGACATACATGAGGGTAAACACTGGTAAATACTTTAACAAGCCAGAATTTACAGGGTGTTAGGGAAGAAAACCTGCCTGTGTTTACAGATAACTTTGCATAACACAAGGGGAAGCGTGGGAGAAAGTACAAGCACTGGAGCCTATGCACTAAATCGAGGAGGTAGAGACTCCTTATGAGGGCTAATTAACAGGCAGAAGCTGACCTTGAAGCCCACACCCAGATGACAATGCTGAAAGATGTCAACCATGAAAAGAAGCTGGCTGTTACGCTGTCCCTGACACTGCTCCTTATGACAACCCAAACAGCCATCTCCTTCCCAAGCTAGGTACCAAGGTTATCTCTGTAATGGCTGTGAGTAAGTAATCGAGCAGGTGATTCAATCACTGTACCCATGACACATATTTTATCTCTGCTCTGTACTTCCAGTGAAAGGAAGCACGCATCTTATCAGCAGAAAACAGTAGCTGAATGATACTAATGCTTGGAGCGTGATCCTGAAACGTCTGAATGGATACGAAGGTTCAAATATTTCAGTGCTATCATTCATTAAGTCAGCTTTTAAAACATCTGGGCAGGGCTGACAATCAAGTTTCTACAGAACGCATGCTTACAGGAAGAGGCTTGGCAGCACGTGCAATCTGAAACTCAGAGCAGGCAAGCAAGACTTATAGGATTCAAAGTTAATTAGCACTGCTTCAGTCACAAGTTTACATGGGAAACTGCTGCCAGTCCAATTTATACCTGTTCACTACACTACAAAGCACATATGCAACCTCCACTAGCATAATCATCATGGTCCCGTAGAACATTAGGAAGCAGAACTAGTAGAGCTCATGGTGAGAAAGGAAGGAAGGAAGAAAAGAACCAAGTCAAATGCATGAAGTCACTCTTACAGATAAATTTTTGAACTTTCACCTTGCTTTTTATTTTCACAGCAATGCTCTGCATCATGATTAGTGAAAACACAGGTAGTGACCACGCCCACATGCAGGCAGAAGGCACCCCAGTCAACAGATGACAGTGGGTTTAAGAGTTTGTAACTTTGCTTCTTTCAGGTCTCCTTGATAAGTGTAAGTAGTTTTTCCCTCAATTTCCTTTCCCATTCCTCCCTGACTAGGCCCCTTTCTTTTCCTGCATTTGTCATCAAGTTCATGGTTAAACCTGTCTTAGGCCAAGCTCATATAAGCTCAACTTCTGGTGAATCAGGCTAGACTAATCAATTTAATACAACAATCATAACTAAAAAATAGAAGTTTATATCCTTAAAGTGATTTGGGAAACTTTAAACGCTAAGAGATAGTTTGTCACACACTTTTTTTGAATATTAATTAATACAAACAGGCTTTACGATACTTTTAGTTATATTTAATCTGTTGTATTCTTAGTCACATATATAAAAGATTCCTGTACTTACAACCATAATTGTTGCCACTGCACAAAGACTGGCTTTACTCTTCATTCCCTTTACTCCTGTCTCCGGGCCAGTTTGGTGGTTCCACCACTCACTGTGGTGTTTGAGGCTTTTCTAAAGCAGAGGGGAAATCTAGGCTCTACATCCTTTGCATTCTAAGTTTACAAGAATAACACTTTCTTCCACTTTTTTTCTCATTGACAGTCCTACTAGCTAAAACTTTTCATGTGCAGTGACAGTAATGCAGGTTCTCAGAATTACCATTCAGCAACAGCTCTGCAAGCCTTTTGGCCACTCCAGAATTTGCTGAGCACTGCAAAAATTCTTTTCCCCCCACCTCCCCTCTTAACTCTACAGAAGCAGAATATCGTTTAGAGTAAGTAATGGTAAGATATCCTCATTGTCCCCACCAGCAAAGATTCCAGCTTATTATAAGAGGATCGCCATCTCTCCAAATGCCTTCAGTACACATTACATTATTAACTCACATTTTTTCATATTTCATTATTCTATCTTCTATTGTATATTCTAGCTAAATAGCTATGCACTACATTTGGTGATTAAGAAATTTATGGCAAAGTAACTTAAAGTCATAAGTAATTTAACATGTCAATAAAACATGTTTCTTTAACACAGCAACCTTACTTCTCAACACGACTGAATGCAAAAGGGAATCTGCACATCAGATTAATTCCTTTGTTATAATTTATAACTGCCACAGCTCTATACATGTCTAATCTGAGAAACACTTCTAAATGGAGCCTGCAAATGGCCCTCTTTACCATCAGCTGGGATGTTTCCAGTATTTCCTGATCCAGTACATCTAACCCTATGGAGCTGGGGTACATGACAGGGCCATGCTGCCACCCAGAAATGTGGTCCCTCTTTTCATAACCCCATGCTCCCAAGACCAAAAGCTACAAGTCTGGCTTGGCCTGTAGAGACTTAGCTGTGCCCAGCAATTGCTGGAATAGCAACCAAGCTTGAAGAAAACAAATAAATAAATAAATAAATAAACAGCTGAATGTGTCTTTGGCATACTTTAACAACCATGCTAAGTATCTGTTAAAATATTGTTATTTTGGACTTCTTAAAAAAATTAAGAGATAAAATAAAAAAGCTCCATCCATTGTGTAGTACCCTTCCCTAGAAATTGCTTTGTTTTAGGATTGGTCTTTTTTAGTGACAATTTTAGAGATGACACCTCTGTACAGAAACTTTTTTTTCAATAGCAGTATCTCAGGCTAATCTGTGGATCTACTCTTCAAAATTAGCAACAGCAGATTTTGTAACTGTGTTCTCCATTTCCTCATTTTGGGTTGATACTCACCAGAGCCTGTAAGTTGTATGGGTGATGCTACCACAAAGCAAGGTAAAATGACAGAAGCCAATGTCAAATTACAGTTCTGTTAGTGTTCTATGTTTAGAGAAACAGACCAGCTTTGCACTGCTGAGTTTGCATTCAAAGAATAAAGCACTACTTCAAGTAAATGCCTTTGTCAGTTGCTACAGCCCTATCTGGTTAGCAGGGCTTTCTAAAAAGCCTTTCCTGAACGGGAGCCAAGAAATCACAAGCGTATGAAAGGCAGAGGACAACAGGTATACAACAACCCAATTCAAATAAATGCACACAAGGAGGCTTCCAAACATGCTCCAAATGACTTCACAAAAATACTATCACCAGTGCCACATGAAAGACTGTGTCAGTGAAAGGTTCAAACACACCAACCTACACAAATAACAATAGCAGAAAGTACACAAACCCACTACTTGCCACTTTTTATAAAAGTACGCAGATATTTTCACTTCCCTTCTAGCTTTAACGTTTTAGGTCACAACAAAGGTTTAACATAAAATAACAAGACAAAACTACAAAGAAACCCAAAACACAACCCCATAAAAAAACCTACCTAGACAAAAACACCCCACTTCCACACAGGAAGGTACCGAGCATTCAGTTAGTTAGCTCCAAACCCTTTCTATCTTTTTCCATGGCCTCACAATCAAACAGTTTAGTCTCAAAGTATGCCTCTAGACAGTTAATTTGTAGTCTCACATCCTGCCCAAGGAAGAAGAATACATTAACAGATGTCCTGAAATGATGAGAGCTGCCAACAAACTAGGTTCACTTCTTGAAGATTTCCACTTAAAAATCAAGTCAATGCTGTCTTTGCAAGATGTTATCAAGTAAGACTATAAATTACAAACTGATTTGGCTACACACCTATTTTTTTTTTCTTTCTCTTTTTTGGAAAATCAAAAGTAAAACAATAAGAAAAATTACACCTTAACACCTAGTGTTAGAATCATAACACCCCTTTGCATAGATGCACTCAGTTGTGTGGCCACAGGTCGACGTTTGCTTAGGGCTCTCCAGGTCTGTGAGAAACAGCCAGTATTCCTGTAAATGAACACATTTAAAACTGAATCTTTTATCAGAGTGTTTTGCAGCATTTTTAGTTTGCCAATTGAGAACACAGAGCAGAAGTAGAGTCAAAGTTTAATAGCTAAGCATCTGCATGGACCCGAGAACAATACCAATATTCATTAAGAGGCTGATCTCAAACTGCCTTCTCATATTTTCAAGACAAGCACTCTATTAATACATTTCCTAACCTTAGCATAACTCTTATGTTTTCATCCCAAAGCACCCCCACACACATTGGTGAAGAGTTCCCAAAATTATGACAACTACGTGCCCCACACACACCAGGGGAAAAAAAACCCTAAAAATAAATCTCAAGGAAGCTATATATTGTGCCTTGCCAACCACAGTGAATTGTACAGCCAGGAGTTGCTACAGCCAGATTTAGCTTCATACAAGCTAACAGGATTCCTTTATAAATTTAGCTAGAGGCACAGGCAACAAACGCTTGTGGAAATTTGAACCGCAACTCTACAGCAGCAAAGACTGCTCCCTCCAAGAATGAAACAGTAGCAAAAGATGACTATTAGTAGGCTCTTATTACACAGCTTTCAAAACACCTATAAGTCATGAGGTTCTCTAGGCAGAGTTATTAAACTGCTGAAATACCAGCAAACATTAAAAGCAAAAAGCAAGGCCACAGCTCTTTCTGTGTCTGCCAATTAATAATCAAAGGAGGAAAAAAGCCAACTAAGGAGAGTCCGTATTGGAAGCCAGCTAAGTTTGTTTCAGGTCCCTTCCCTTCATACCTGGAGTAGTATGGCTTGTGAAGAAAGAAGGAAATCAGTGTCTCAGGTCTATCAGTGCTAACTGAAGGATGAGCTCTGAAGGGCTTCTCCTTCAGCAAGAGGGACTGGGACACACGACCCGCAGAGCATGTAAAAGACGAATGCAAGATATGGGGAAACGCATCAAGGGTCCTATAGGGCAGCACGACACTGCTCTGCCCCACTGCCTCTCCACAGAATCGACGTTCCTACTCAATCATATTTTTAAACTTCTTTAGGCCACACTCATCACAATCCTACTAACTTCAAAACTTAAAAAATACTGAGTATGGGTTCTGGGGGTTTTTTGAGTTTTTCAGAAGACACAGGTTTGCAAAAGCATCCGCACAAAACCCGAGGCCCTATGCAATTTTATCATATTTTAAAAGAAGTACCTCCTCCCTCGCGGAGGAAACTCGATGAAACCCCCGGGTTCGGGCTGAGCCGGTGCAGCTCGGCCAGGCTACCCCGGGCTCTGGCGGAGCGACGGAGCGACGGAGCACAAAGCGCTGCGGTGGGAGCCCGGCGCACGGGGCTCGCACAAAGGCTGCGCTCACGGAACGCCCGCTCCCCTGCGGAGCCCCCGGCGCGGTTTCGGCACTGCGGGACACCGGGTACCTCCCCGCCCGCCCCGCACCGAGCCGAGTCGAGCCGGTCCGGGAGCCGCCGCCCCCTCCCCGGCGCGCCCCACCGAACAAAGCCCCCGGCAGCGCTTACCGGCAGCCTCTCGCCGTCTCGTGCCCTCGCACGCCGCGGTTCCTCCCGCTGGCGGTGCGGGCCGGAGTGCGGGAGATTACCCCGCCCCGCAGCCCATTCAGCGGCGCCGGCCGGGTGTCCCCCTCGCAGCGGCCGCGCCCCGGCTCACTCCGTGCGCCCCAGCTCCGGGCAGCCGCTTAATCTCCGAACTTCCTCCTCCTCCTCCCGGCCGGGCAGGGGAGTCTGTGAAACTCCCCTCCTCCATGCAGCTCCCGCAGCCCAGCCGCTGCCTCAGCCCCTCCCCGGGGAGGCCTGGCTCGGCTCTGGGCTGGTGCTTGCTCCGCTCTCCTTCCCCTCCCTACCCCGCCGCCCCCCAGCCCCCGAGGCTGGGAAAGGGGGGGCAAGAGAGATTAACCACTCGGATTTGTCTCTGGAAGGGAGCCAAAGAGAGCCGTCAGATTACAGGAAGAAGAAGAAGGGCGGAAAAAGGAATGGGGGATTAAAAAAATGAAAGGGAAAAAAAAAAAAATCCGCTACTGTTTTCACGCAGGGAAAAGCGCTGGGCTCTCCTGCCCTCCCCCATGTGTCAGGTCACTGCCTCTCCGCCCGGCTGCGAGCCCCATCCCCGCCTCGCCGGGCTGCCCATCGGCTCCTCTCCGCCACCACAGGTCTGAAATTCTGTTCACAGGTCTGAGAGAGCTTCTGTAAATGAGTTGCCAAATTGCCAAAATGCGAAGGGGGCAAGTTCAACCCGAAATACAGACCCGTAAAAAGCAAATTCCAAGAGATTGTAGATAGAGACTACACCTGCCTCGTGGCAGGTTGCTGGTTCATCTTCTTTGAAAAGGTGAGTTTAAAGTTACACAACGTTAAAAAAGAATGAATTAGAAAGATACACACAAAAGAGAAAAAAATGGCTTAAATAACACCTGAATTCCTCATACATGTTCAGTGCTCCTTACTCGTCTGAGCCGGAACAAAATCCTTTGCTTCCTGTAAAACCTCGTTCTGTATTTCACATTTAGTAAATAAAGCTTTACTGCTTTTGTTCTATAACAGTTTCTCCCTCTACTCATGCTAATATACATCATGTGGAATGCAAGGAAAATCGGGAGGTTAGAACAACTTATACTTCTCAGATGTCAAAACAAGTAATTACAGCAGTAATTCAGACAAGCAGGAAGTTTCAGTGTTTGCCGTCATCTTACCTGTTCTCACTGGAATCCTAACAAACCAAACCAAAAAACAAATCCCCAAAACCACCAAAACACTTTGGTCAGGGCCTGTTTCTCTGTCATTGATTCAGAAGCCCAGACCTCTTTCCCGACATGCACACTGAATATTCTTCAGACCAGTGCTGAATTTTAAAAGATTACCACATTTATGAATTCATTTTCACCACATTTCAAAATGAAAGTTTGTGTTTAATAAGTGGGATTATATTAGCTTTTCAAGAAAAAAAAACAAAACCTCAAATGTTTTAATGACAGCCATTCTTGCACACTTATTGACATTGCAGAATTACAGAATAGTTATCATAGAATCACAGAATATTCTGAGTTGGAAGAGACTCTCAAGGATCATTAAGTCCTTGTCCTGCAGAGAACAGCCTATGTGCCTGAGAGCATTGTCCAAATGCTCCTTGAACTCCAGTGCCCAGAAACCCTCTGGGTCAAGAACCTTATCACCAAGGAGTGACTCTCACCCCACTCCTATTTCCTTGTGAGCCATCACTGTCCTATCAGGCAGTAAAGGCAGGTCACAGAAGGCTGGACTCCACAGTTAATACTCTGGAATGGTGTTCTACAAAGTTGTATGACGGGGGAAATGCAAAGAGGGCAGTCATTCCAGATAAGACTAGTAGCTCCACTAAGACCAGCCCACTGGTTGTGACATCCTCCACCATATAGTTACTCCTTGTCTGAATTCAGCATCCAGCTGAGCACACATCCTTGTCTCAGCACACTACACTTTGGCCTTGTGCTGGGAACAAAAAGTTAGCCTTCATTTGCAAGTCTATAGAAAAAAAAAAGAAAAAAAAAGCAGCAAAACTTCTCTGATTAAACTACTGGGAGAGAAGCATTTGTAACTCTTTCCCATTTGGAGAATCACACAATGTTTTTCCTTTATGAATAGATCTTTGAAACATGGTAATAAAACAAACTGCTGCTTGATGCATTTAACTCGGTCCAGATTAAAACAAATGAGAATGCACACACATCCCCAAGTGGGAAATACAGCAAAACCCCCAAGTCACAGATTATTCCAAGTTCCTTTAAGAAGCTGTACAATCTCTCCAAATATGTTTTAAAGGCCTTACATGATCTGTTCCACATGGAGTTTGTTTTTCCTCGGTGCTGTGACTAACAGGAAAAATCTTCAAGAGGAGAAGTCTCTTCCTCTCTCTTCATCCTTCTACCTCTGTTTCCCCAGAGGACTGATCATGAGTCTGTCTGGTTTCTGTTTGCTTGTGCTAAAAATAGCGTTACAGTGGACTGACAAAATACCCTCAGTTTTAAGGCAACTGACTGATGATGTAGGATCATTGTTGCAGAAAGAATGAGAGAGGTTTAAAGGTCAAGCTTTACAACACTGAAACACAAAATAGTGTATCTGAAGAACCATGTCTTTTTGAAGGAATTAAATACACGGACAAATTGTGTGAACTCCTGTCTTTGGAGGTAATCCATGTGACTGTTGATAAACGGGCACGAGTGACAAGGAAGCTGCAGGCAGGTGAAGCTTTCTCCGAGGTTTTGCCTGTGCACCAGAAGGTCAGTGGCACAGGAGGGAGCAGCAGTTGTTGTCAGTCACCCTCAGCAACACTCCTGTGCACAGGCAAGAAGCAAGCCTTTGTTCTCCCCAGCTCCACCTTTTTTGACACACATCTTTTTCTATTCACTCTCACAGCATCTCTCATACTCTCACACAGCAGGATCCCTGCCTTCCCCCATACATAAGGTGGGAGCCAGCTCCATTTGCCAGCTCTTCACCTCTATCCCTCCTGCTGCCCTGGCAGTCAGAATCTTGCACCACTAATGAGTTGATGTCTTTCAGGATGGTGGCCAGGACTTCCCTTTATGTAGTACTTGAAACTGATTTGCTTACTCTGTTGAGCATCTATAACCTAACGTTATTTTCCTTCTAGTAGGTCTGCTTATATCAACTGGTCTACCAACAGGTTTGTGTATATATATATATATATATATTCTCAAACATTTCTTTACATCACCAGCTCTGAACTGCACCAGTCATTGTGTTAATGTTTTCCTCATTCTGGCTGTGACTCAGCCAAATGCCTTTAAATGTACAGAAATCACTGTCACTTCAATTTTGCTGACTGACAATGAATTTCAGCTTTCACTTGAGGAGAAGCACAAGTTTATCTGTTATGAGTTAGAATCTGGGGGGAAAAAAGCCTGTCCCTACAATAACAGAAAACTGCTACTTGTAAAGACCACACTCCACACACACACACTTAAAAGACAAAGACACATCCCAGAATGGGTTGTTTGGTGAGGGGGAGGACCTGTAGAAGAAAATTGCTGCATCCATGCCATGCACAAGGGTGTAAAGCAGGGAAAACAGTTATAATATTAACCTGGGCACTCCCCAGTCAGTATTAATTAATTAATAATAATAATATCTGCAATGTGGTCCTTGCCTTGTCTCCAAATTAATTATTCCATCCACAATGCAATTTAATTGGCAGGCATAGGTACGCTAATTTGCTTTGCAAAGCAATATTATTATGTGTAGGGGGTTTCTAGAGCTATGCTCCTGTTTCATAAAACATACTCTGTCATGTACACTAATGCCAAGGAATACACAACCATTCCAGTAATTAAATGTTCCAGTAAAATCATTAATATAAAATAAAATGCTATCATACCTACTTTACGCCTGTATTCTGTAGGTATTCCATTACCTCCAAGTTGATGAGATACCTGTGTGAAAAAAAAATTGGAAGTATATTTAAGTCTTTACAGCAACAGCTGCTAAAACATTTAATCACAAAGTTCAAAATAGCCTACTTCCAATCTTACTGTAAAGTTTAAGTGGAAGTACTTTAAATACGAGATGACTTTGCATGCCACTTGTCTTGGGAAACAAATAGTGTGCATAAAGAATGGGAGTAAGAGGATGAAGTTTAGTGGTTACATCTATGAAGACGGTCAACATAAGAAAAGAACAAGATACTGTACAGGAGGAATTGACTGAACTTAATCTTTGTAGGGGGAGGGTTTGACTCCTTTGTCTTGGAATATTTCCATGCAGAAGTAAATATCTTTGAGATGTTTTGCATTTCCACATAGCATCACTGCTTGAATCTTCCACAAATGCAACTGTATTTCATAAAAAAAGCATGCAGACCAGCTGCAGTTTTCATGAAATAGGCCTCTGGTAAATTCAAAAGCTAGTGCAATTATGTTGTCAGCTCAGGTCTCAAATTCCTTACAAGTCTTGGGTCTTAAGCACAACCTCCACCATGATGCTTTTTTTATTGTGATAAATAATAGCTGTCTACGTTTCCCATCTGTTCTTCTCCAGGAAGTTTTTCTTCTGTATTATTCCTTAAAACATTTACATCCACACCCTTGCAAACAAGAACCATGTTTCAGTCTTACAACGGCTCATCTTCTTCCCAATTAAGTTTTCTTTGGAGTATTTTAGGTTATAAGTCTGGAATTGAGCAGTTAATTTCAAACTTTGGCCTTCAGCCATCTTGCTCTGGAAGAAAGTCACCACTAGTTCCGTGCTCCTTATAACAAAGCCACCAGTTAAGGATGAACCATTGCAACCCCTCCAGGATGGAAGATGCTTACCCCTTTTCTCTGGACAGGACAGTCAAAAGCACTCAAAATAAAGCTGGAGCAGGATCCCAGCCACTTCCTCTACTCTGTTTAGTTGCTTGCACAGCGAACAGCCTTACTGGGCACACAGGGGGTGCTTGTTTCTCAAAATTCAGCTGCCTCTTTTTGGCTTAAATTGATTATTCCCAAAAAGAGTATTAAGGTGTCACAAAGAGGGCTTCGTCTTGTGTGTTTTATTTAGGGGCTGCTCTTTAAAAGGGTTTTTTCTTGTTGAGTGCTTTGTGGTGAGTCTACATGTACGAAAAAGCAGGATCAAGTCCAAGGTCTTCAGAGCATAACAAGGAGTATATTAGACATGCTTTAAGCACCAACTAAGAATTACTTTTCAACACTGCTAATACAGGTTGCTCAGATGGCAGATGAGCTCATCTGATTACAGTACTTCAACTTCAAGGAAACTCCTTCAAATATAAAACCACTGGTTTCTTCTGACTCATCTAGGTTATTAAAAAAAACCTTTTACTACTTACATGAAAATCTTGTGGTTCCCTACTTTCAGCTGTAGCTTTTAAAGCACAATGCTCCACAATAATTAGACTAATTGTTTTAAACTACCCTCTGAGTAGTAAGTAATAAACATGCTTTTTTTTTTTAAGGCAATAAACTAAATTCAGCCCCTAACTTCTCTAAGATTACCATCTAGTCCCTGGAGTATTTTTCTCAAACACAACTGCTGCAGGATTCTTCCTTGCATTTAGTCTGGTTTGCTGCCCATCAGAGAGTGAGGACCCCAGAGGAGGCAGATTGCAATGGCAGCTCTCTGGGCATGGATCAGAGAGGATGCCAAGGGGCAAATTTCCAAGAAGGAGCTAGGAGGACTGTAATCTCCTTTGCTGTATCGCTGTCTAATGCAACACGCAGCCCAAATCACCTATCAGATAACTGTTTGGCCACTGTTCAGCCATCCCAATCCTCATCAAAGCTGCATCCCGTGCTGTCCTAAGCTACTACCACAGCAAAAGATTTTCCTCTCTCTTAGTAAATTCTACAACTGGCAAAAGCCAACCAGATCATGGGCAGCCAGCATAATTCATCACAACCCTCAGGAAGTTTGAGTAACGCTCAAAAACTCATTCTCAGCCGCTGCAGACTCATCAAGGAAGGCAATCTTTCAGATCCTATCAAGACAGAACAAAGATTTGACAAACTCCTTGTGGTTTCATTCTGCACCATCTACATGAGTGCAGACAAGGCAGTGGAAAAGGAAGTCTAAACCTTTATCAGGAGTGATAATGAAGGCTGTTAACCCCCAAATGGGAGCTTGCATTGACCTTAGTCAGTGCCTGTCCAGAAGAAGAATGTAAACCCTAAAATGAAGATCTGTCATTTACAAAAAGACAGAGAATCTCTTACAGTTCTTACAAATCTTGCTGCCTACAGTAGGGATAGATGCTTTTGATTTTTTAGTAGTTGTATATAGCAGTGCAAAAATGCAAAAGACTTTAAACAGAAGCAAGAAAAAAGACAGTACCTCAACCTCAGACAAAGGGGATTAAGAGCAGAAGAGATACCTCAGTGAAATAATGAAATAAGGAAGAAAAATAGAAGAAAGTGAAAAAGAAAAGAAAAAAAGAAACCCAAAAATCCCAAGGTGTTATGGTCAGTATTGTTAATTCCTTTTATTTCATGTAGAAGGTTAGCATAGAAGTCTAGCACAGGAGAACAACCCAAATTAAAATCAGACACAATATCATTTAGAAAAGGCAATCTGTTGCAGCATCTTGTAAATACTTGTTTATATGTCATGACGTGGCCTATACTTACTGGTTATTCTATCTCTGTTCACAAAGAAATTCTATATTAAAAAAGTATGAAATCTGAATGCTAATGTAACCAATACAGTTCCAAATTATTCTGAGGCATAACTGAATGTCAATTATCACTATTTTGAAAAAATTCCACCAGTCAAGCAGCCAGCACATTATATTATTATTACAGATGCAAGAGTTACCAAAAAAAGTCACATCAAAATTGGAGTATTTGGAAATAGTTGATCAGAGAATCCCAGAGTGTTCAGAGTGTCTCAGAGACAACAGTGGCCAACTTTCACTGAATACTGTTACTAGATTACTCTGCTATCTCAAGATACAACTGATAAAATCACTTGCATAGTATCTTTCTCATAGCCATTTGCAAAGCAGCTGATGTAAGAAAGAGACATAAGTCTGTTCTTGTTCCCAAGCCTTCAACTTTATGGGACATGTGCCCCAGGACAGTGTCCCACTACATCACTTTGAACAAAAAAGCCAACAAACACTTAAGTCTGTTAACTGCCTGTAAATCTAAGCAGCTGTGTTGTGAGTCATTTCAGGACTGGCTAATAATTGAATAAACAACTGTATTTGTGCTCCACGAAACTCCCATGTTTCCTGTCAATCTTGGCTTCTCTCATGAAAGCTGTACCAGTTAAGGTGCAACCACAAAAACTCAGTCAGCTATGACAATGTTTACCTCATACCTCTAGCCTACCAACCATCATGAAACACATCCTGGTTCTCAGAATGGAATGGTAATAATTTCCAAATATTCCAAATCCAGTGATGAGAAACTTTATTATAGAGTGATATTCTTGTGGACTGTCAGGTAAAACTGACGTTTATTATTTATACTGCAATAACGTTCACAGAGCATAATGACCAATGAGCTGAATGCATCACTTAAAAAAAAAAAGGAAAAGGTCCCTACAAGAGGGAATTTACAATCTAAGTGATGTTGAGAGTGTTCTGAACCTTTGAGCAAACATAGCTTAAATTTCAGCTGGAAGGTAGGTCTCTTTTTCTAGATCAGTTGTCTCTAACATGTGGTCTACTACTAGGAGACTTGGAAAGATAACTGAGAAAAGAAAGTTTGCTTCAGTAGACTTAGATTCACTTTACAGGGGTCCACGAATTTGAAACAGATTGAAAATACAAATCTTCTTAAGGATTTGTAAACTATGCCACGAAATTGCATTCTTGCTCAATTATTTGATGGGATGATAACCACACTACTGGTTAACAAGAGAAGCAGTCACTCTGGGAAGTTCACTGAGAGAAACACTGAAAAGGGGCAATATTCCTGAGTCTCAGACTTCTGTTGCCTTCCAGCCAAGGCTCCAGGCTCGTCTGTGCACACTGAACAATTAGCAGCAGCAACTGGGAAAAAGCTAAGAGAGAAGAGCCTAGGAGCCAGAGGAACTCACCTTGATTTTGCAGTATTGGAAAGAGTAAAAACAAGCTCTAGGGGCTGTAAAAATCTATAGATTTTACTAGTATATGAAGTAATTCCTATTGAACCTCATGAGGTTTATACAAAAAGTTTGTAATATGAAGATTCCCTACTGGTGAGCACATAGCTTTGCTGCTGTGACTAATTCAGACTGTGATGGCTTTGCCAAGGCTATAAACAAAGTCTCAGGCTGTTTATTGACAAGGATGCTGCTGAAAAAAGCTCTATCACCCTCCAGCTGCATATTTCTTTTCACCTACAAGACACCACTATAGCTTACACAATATCGAGGCATAAAAGAAAAGCAAGAAGCACTTATGTCTGAAGCCTAAATTTGCTTTGATAGTAACTATCTGATGTCCGTTCCTGGAGGAAGGTCCTCATAGCTGTGCTTTCCATAAGATAACCCTGTCAGTGTTGCACACTGCTGCACAGAGCTCCCTCTAATAAAAGCCTGTGTTAATAAGGTTAAGAGATATCCTGGTAGAGCAACAAGTCCAGAAGGGCAGGGTCAATCTGGAGCAAAACAGAGAAGCAAAAATAAAGAAATAAAAAGCTAAAAAATGCTCACAAGCCTGTATATTAGATTTTGACCTGCAGAGCGAAGATCTGTTTTAATCACATTATGGCTAACAGATACTACAATTATTTTTCTGAATCTTATGGACTGGCATGACATAAAACTGTTTCACTGGAAAGCAATACCTATAGATGTAGACACTGTTATTTGCTTTTATGTATAAAAACAAGAGAGTCACAAAGAATCTTTCTTTGTCTACCAGGGAGCTGATGTGCATTGTAGACAAAGAAAAACTTTTTTCAGCATGTATTTCAGAATGACATCCCTTTTGACAGTAGTTAACAAAAAAAAGGAACGTCTTTACTTAAATCCATGTTAGAAGGAGAATATTTTTATGTTCTACCCTAATCACTTGAACTATGTAAAGCATCCTTTTTACTACCTTCTTTCTTTTCATTAAGAAAACCCCAAAAAACAAAAAAAACCTCCAAAAAAAACCCCACAAAAACACCTCACTTTTATGTTGCCTTTCTTTAGGCCCAATAACATGTGTTTTGGCAGGCTGAGTGTATGGGCCTATTGTATGCTTCCACAAAAAAAAACCAAAAAACCCAAACCAAAAAAAACCCACAAAAAAACCCCACCAAATGTTTGTTAAAATCAGTTGTTCCTGTCTGGGGCAAAAGATTTAGCAACTGGGAAACAAAAGAGAATTTTCTCACAATATCAAATATCTTGGTCAATCTCTCTCACTCTACAGCCTACACTTTTGCCACTTTTCTAATTTTTTAAGTTCTTTGTGGGGATCTTGAACTAATCATGTCTATTCTATCTCTGCATTCATTGACGTTCAGAGCTAATTTTTTTGGAATAAAAGGAGAATATAATTTCATCATTTCATAACCACAAAAACAGAATAAATATCCCTAGAAAGAAAAGGACCTCAGTTTTTACCTTATATTGCTCATCTTGTTTCTTTAGATATTAGCAAACATGTAACACCATATATTATAAAGATAAAATACAGAGTCTAGAAAACACTATGCTGCAAGCAGGTTTTCTGTGTAGAACACACTTAATGCATGAAGACAATTAAGTGTAATAGCAGGAGGATAGTGACAGAAGAGAAATTTGTTAAGTAAAGGGAGGAAAAACCCCATCATTCCTTACCTATCCCCTCTCCCTTTTGGGAAGGCTGGCCTCTCCACCTGGGAAGATACTCTGAAGCAGAAAAAGTAGTGCAAAAAAAATTATTCTTGTAAGGGCAACCAGAGAGTGAGCACTTACGCACATCCTTCCTTTTAAGTAGACTTTTCTGAAAATTGCCTCAGATGTCTGCCTCAGAGCTCTCATGGAAGGATTTTTCCTTTTTGTTAAAAAAAATAATCAAAACCTTCCTCTTCATATTTTGGAGCCATCAACGCTCCTCATTGGCAGCAGTTTCCAAATCTCTTATTGAACAAGCCTAAAAAAGGTTTGCACTGTAGACAAAGCACCCACCTTGACTGGGACCTTGGAGACAACAGCTTAGGTAGCAATATTCTACTTAAAGCCCATCAGTAATTAACATGCAGTCACTCATCGCATCAATCTTTGCCTAAGACAGTTCTCAGCAGCTTCAGGTTAAAAGAAAATATATACTCATTGTAGATGTTCTGCTTGTGTTTGCTATAGTAGACTGGTGCTGAGCTACAGGCATACAGAGAACAAGGTAAGTCAGAGGAAAATTTGTATTATTCCATTTGAAGAACGCTTAGGATTTGGATAAGGCTGTTAAAACAAGTAGTAAAAGGATATTGAAATTAGCACTGGATATTTCTCTCAAGAAGTTCCTTTCCAAAATTCCAATGAAAATTGGCTTTGACCTGGCAGATTTACGAGGCTTTGAAACTTTCAGTTGGAGCCCAAGCAATAGTTTGTTTTGTGTTTAGAATAATAATACTCCTTAACTGAAGCAAAGAGTGGCAGTGCCACCACTATTTATGGCTTGTTGTCCCTCTCCATTTCTGCACAGGGAATGCAGCTGGACTGGTTATTGCTTTTACAATTACCGCATGCTTCATGTATTGGCAACCCTCACATATTGTAAAACCACGAAACTGCTCCTCCAGAGCAGAGAATTAATTAAAAAGAAGAGGTTTAGGAAAGTGTTGTTTTCAGTTGTTATTCCTTGTCCTCTTATTTAAGCCATTTGTGTGTGTTTGTTTCAAGTCTCCAAGTTTTCCCCCAAAGCATGAATACTAGAAACTGAGATCTTCATACATTTTAGGGTTCTGTCATCCAAAGCCAGAGGAAAAGCACTAAATATCATAGTATTAGCAACAAACTTGACAGTCACCAGCACAGAAACTGGAAGGAGCTGTTTTGTCTTCTCAAATTGCATTCTACAGGAAAGATAAAAATATCTCAAAAAATTTGCTCAGCATTTTTAACAGGTGTACATATAAATCTAATTTAAAATGTAGTGTTCTTTCCTTTCTTCTAGAGTTTGTATAACTCTAAGCTGAAGTTTTCTTAATATGCTGGAAGTACTTCTCTCTGTACAACCTCCTAAAAATTGGCTCAGTAATGTAGGTTGCCTTTCTTAAGTGGAGGTACTGAATAAAATGGGAATTTTTTTTCCCTATTGAAAAGGCAAACGGCATTGTTTTTACTTTTGTACAAGAATTCAAGCGCTGCAGAATCAATAGGCTGTTTCATATCCCATCATCAGCAGATACTGGGCTGAAAGCCAGTTTCTTCATGACGGCTTTGTTTAGCCTAGAGTTTTGTAATTCTAGTTAATTGATTGCTGGGTTTTTTTGAGTTAGCACAATTGAAAATGGTAATGTAGACATCCAAGAAATATTTGGGGCAGAACAGTTCATTAATCAAAGTTAGAGCGTGCCCAAAACTTTGTAACAGACCAGGTTAGGTTGGGTATAACCTCTCTCACCTGTCTCCCACCTGACACTCAGGAAATCCATCCACATCTCCCTGGGGTCTGCTGCACTGAAGGAAGACAGCTCTCAGGGTGTGGTACATCAGTCTTTTGATTACAGGTGAAAGCAGACAGATTCCCTGCAGACAGAGCAAACCTGCCACACAATCCCCAGCATCCAAAGGAGACAGGATGAGGCGCTCACTTCAAAAGCAGTTGCACTCAAGCACCTTACTCCCATTAGTGCAGATAGCTGAAGCAGCAAAGGTTGCTGCAACTAAACCTTCCCTTTCCCCTCTACATTTGAGTGTGAAAGAAGATGTTGTTTTCTTCCATTTTCATATGTAATAACCACAACATAATCATTGATGGTTCCTCATGCAGGACAGAACTGTGCAGAGCAGAACCATTCTTCTGCAAAGAAACATAAAAAATACAGACACCTACAGTTACATTTATGCACCCAAATTGAGAAGGGTGTAGGTCATTCTGATGAGAATGTAATAAACTAAAGTACTAGATTTTTTAGCACTAGCCTATAAAACATGGCAGTTATGAAAAAGCGTAACTGATCTGGACACTCACTACAGCATTTTGGACTGATATAATAAATTAAGTGATAAAATTATACTATTCTATAGGATGTGTGTCCCTCAAATAAAAGGACTTGCAATTCAGGATCCCATGGTGCAGTTGCAGTCCCATTGGTGGACATTGTAACACAGATGGGATTTGGATGTGTTTACTATTCCATTGTTTGACTTTATCCTGGCGTAGCACGGTTCACTATGTGACACAATGGTTTGAGTCTTCACTACTGTTCAGCTTTCACCACCCATAGAAGAGGTTTAATAACAGAAAATTGTAACTTAGGATTTCATGGTGTAATGAGGATTTTGAGCACTGGTCTCAAATCCTAGCTATGTGTTTTAACACCAGAACTACGCTGTTCCCCACTGGTGTGCTTGCATAGTAGCTTATAAGGCACGAAAATAATTACGAAGTTGCATCTGACTTCAGACACCAGATAAGAATATACATACCACTCCTAGAGAGTGTATATCAGACTTGAACCTCTGTTACTTATCTCTCTGGAATGGCTGACAGCAGCTTGCCATTTGTTCTCCCAATGATCTGGAAGAATTTATATTTCTATCTTTCCTCTTACAGAGGCCAGTGAGAAGTTTTACTGTACTTAAAACATGCTGAAATAGAGCTGGTCCCTGCTGCCTACGCTGTGCCATAAGCGGACTCATAGGCAGTTTCCAAAGTGCAGACTGATTACTGACAGGTCAGCATGGGGATGCTGAGAGACTCAGACTCATGACTGATGCATGTGAAAAGACTGATGAACAGGGGGTGGTCAGGTCTGAGAAAACAAAACCCATCACTGAAGTTGCTGCAAGCTGCTGACAATTGTTTTTGCACACAGAGGCTATTTCTAAACATGAGAAAACTTACTGCTACTAACTGTTCTTCTGTGTTTCCCCTTCCTCTGGTCACAATCCCAGTCTTCCTGCCATGGTTAAAAAGGAAATCTGGAAGTAGGAAACAAGTCACGAGGCAGCCCTACCTTTATATAAGGAGACATCTATGTTCCATGGAAGTGTCATCCTTAAAATAAGGAGTATGATTCTAGTTTTAATAGTTTTTATTAATTAATTGAACTTCACCAGCCAACCATTATATTTACCAGTGTATTATAATTTATATATTTTATCTCCTTGTCCTAGGAGATTAACACCCCAAAACCAGATGACATATGAGACCACGGAGAGTTTATCTGACATGTGAGGAGAGAGAGAGAGCAGATAGTTAGAGGTGAGGTTAAATAAGCAATGATGTTCTAAAGTCAAAAGTTTTAGACTCTTTATCCATTATTCTACTGTTTTCTTAATTTTGGTCATATAGGTTTCTCCCCCTGGAGCATAGCAAAGAACATACCAAAATCAAAGAGAGAAAGTCAATGCTGTAACAGAAGATTGGCTAAATGAAGTTAATATTTCTTCCCTAGAAGCCTCAGTCCCAAAACACTTGATGCATTCCTTTATTTCTTTTTCATAGTCTAACATTAGAAGGGGTGCCCTGATTGGTACAACTTCCTTAATAAGTCAGGCACCCCAGAATATGGAAAACTTCAAGAAACAACAGCTCCATGTCAGACACTATCACTCCATGCTTCTACTGTATATCGACAAAAATGCATGAGATATATATGGCCCTAAACACCACACAGAAAACCAAGACACCCCTGTATTTTTTCCAAAAAGTAGGAGAGTAGGGTAAATTTTACTCACAGTTAATATATCTTCAAGAAAGTTTCAGTCCCATTTTCAGTCACTGAGGAGCCTTCAAATGTCTTGCTCCTGGAATATGCCAGGAATTTCCCCCCGTATTCACAGAAACCACAATGAGCCGGTATCCAAGATACTGTGAGAAGAGCTTGTTCTGTAAATGCGACATAGAAAAAAATCACCTTGCATGGGAGCCAGCACAGCGTATCACTTGAAACAATGGGTAGTGGCCCAGCCAAGTGTATGCAGCATGGATGGGAAATCCCAGCACTGAGACACCGACCTTCCTGACCATCCCTCACCCACAAGAACAAATCTGTTCGACTGTGCTGGGCAGTGCCTTGTCCTTTGTCTTTAAATCGCTTCAAGGAAAACAAATTACTAAGAACATTTGTTAAGCCTGTTTGAGAAAGACCCTCTCCTTATTACAAGATGATACGGGGAGAGACCCACATGCTATATATCATGGAAGTCATCATCACTGCTTTGAAGCTTCAGTTAATAGCAGTGTTCCTGTTACACAGTGGGAGAAGAGTTTTTTATGTTGAAAGAACCCAGAACTCGACAGTGGAGTTAAATGCGGTAGGGTTTTTTTTTCAATACATTTACCAAAGTGATTTTTATTTAGTGAAATTCATGAAATTTTGTGTATAAGCAGGGTTGAGTATAAGAATATATTCTAAGAGGAAACATGCATGTCCTTCATAACACGTAAGTCATTAAACAGTGGTTAAAACACCATATAACAAGATGGGTGGAGTTTTCCTAGTGGAGGCTCTGAAATTGTTTCCTCCTAACAAAAGTTCAGAATCCATTTGTCAGCACATATAATTTCCTGTGCTCCTTGCTGCTTTTCAAAAGCCAAAATATGCATCCTATTGTAACAAAACTCTTGGTTTACCAAGATAAACAAAGAACAAAACAGATCTGCATGGTGTCAGAACTGCAGGCAGCTCTTTGTATTTGTTGGAAGTTCTTACTGGGTTAGGAAGATGTAATTATTTCTAGGTAGATTCAAACATTTTCAACAGAGATTGTGATTAAAAAAAAAAAAAAGTAAGACCTTTTCCCCTGTAGCTGAGAAGTTAAAATCCTCAGTAGTAACCTTAAACCTGACCATTAGTTCAACTTTGTCTTATGTTATACAGCTATGCAAAACAAAGTCTGTTGATAAAATGAAAACAGTTTCCTAGAATGCCAAAACAGACTGCTCCCTCCCTACGGAAGACAGTCATCGCTCCAACAGTGAAGTACGTTTACTAATCTGGGTCATTGTTAACAAAGATGTATTGGGGACACAGCACTTGAATTAAAGCCTCTAGTAAATGACGTAAGTGATCATAATATGAATTCAGAAAGAAATTGGGCCAGCCTAGAGTTTTAGAATCTTCTAGGTTCACAAGACACAACAATTTGATAGTTTATTAAGCTGCAGCTCCATGGACAACTGAGCAAACCTGGTGTCCTGTGGTGGCCAACAGAGAGGAAGTGTGACCCTCGCCTGGCCCCTCCCTTCCCCTGCCATGCTCCCACACTACACAGCTGACATCTGGACTCTTCTGGATGCTACCCTAACCTAGTAGAACACTGCCCAGCTCTTCTGCTGAGTAATTTATCCTGCTGGGCCTGTCACTTAGACTGCCCTCAGCCTGGAAATAATCAACAGGAATGGACAGGATGGCACATACTCTGGCAAGAACAGGAATCTTGGAATCTGCAAGTCATTAGGTCGAGCAGCTGTGCAAGGAACCACTGTACAGTAAGTAACAATATGACAAGACTCAAAAAGTAAGGACTCACCTCCTCTGCTAAAAAGAACCACTTCCTGCTGACTTCGGCTAACTAATTCTTACTAATTTCATGAAATTACAAAGTGTGTAAAGATATTCTGCAAGAAAGTTTAGGAAATTCCCGTGTTATTAGGTTTGCAGCAGGGAATCTGACTAGCAGACCTCCAAGAGAGAAGGAAGACGGCATTGTGTTTGACTACAAATATGTAGCAAAAACTGTCTTCTGCAAATTTATTACAGCTGAGCAAACCAGATAAAAGCAGAAGTGAAAAATTACCATGTCTATAACACAGGTCATCAGCAATATCAGAACTCAAATCCAGGTCCCGTGAGGTCATCCTGGCTAATTGCCCAGTAGATATCTCTTGTTTTCTCAACACCTTGAACCTCATAAGAGCTCCACTATCTTATATTGTAGTGACTCTAACTGTTACTGGTCAAGAGTCATCTCCATCAAGCTGCAGAAAATAAAAATTCGGGTGAACTTAAAATGCACACTGGACATTGGGAATAAGAAAAAGGTTTGTTTCAATGACAATTTTGATTCCAATGATACAGTGCTTTCTGCTGAATGTCAATTGCTAGAAATACCTGTGGGCTTTGCCATTTAGCTGTTTCATTACAGATTTGTGCAAGACTAAATGGACAATAGTTGTCTGCTACCGAGTTAAAACTGTGGATAATATTCATGCTTCAACAGAGTGAGACTAGAAGGCAATTCATCTCTCAGCTCTGTCTAAATAGCACACACAGTAGTTAGTATCAACTTAGGTGCACCTCTTGGATGTTTATTGACCTGTGTATCTACTGTGCTAGAGCAGGCTGTATTCTACTGAAGCCTTTTGAACTCTTGCTTTTGTTTGTGGTTTGCAGATCACACAAATTTCCAAGGATAAGGAGAACCTCCAACACATATTAATCTGTGAAACATGTGCGGCCCATATGAGAAATGTGTCCCAAAGGATGGGAAATTATAGTTTGCACAATATGTGGATAAGAGTCAACTGGTGTTGAAGGTAA
The DNA here is from genome assembly GCA_013390045.1 of Picathartes gymnocephalus. Classification (NCBI taxonomy): domain Eukaryota; kingdom Metazoa; phylum Chordata; class Aves; order Passeriformes; family Picathartidae; genus Picathartes; species Picathartes gymnocephalus. The sequence continues at coordinate 116,545 of WEKY01029201.1, read as the reverse complement.
TTAAATTTTGTCACTAATTAATTTCAACGAACAGTGTGTATTAATTAATCCACATAGTGCTCCTGTGAAAGAAATGCAGAAAGTTCTGAGACTGAGGGTTTGTTGATGGATCAAAATTGATGTATAACAGGATAGGGAGAAATTTTTAAATGGATAGCTGCTTCAGATTGCCTGTGTGAGTGAACATTCCTATTCTGCAGCAAGTTCTAACTTGCTTAGTCCAAATGCAAAGCAGCTTGAACTCATTTAGAGAGATTAAGAAATCACCCTTCTATTCAAGATAAAACCAACCAAACTCCCAAACCAGTTTCTCATTAAATCTATAGACAAGCCACAAATCCTATTATTTTATGTCCTGGAGTCCTTCCATTGTTACACATTTTTCACATCTGGCAAATGTGTTGGTATAACTCTGATGCTACTCCCTCTGAAAGGATACAGTAGAACTTGGAGCCTTATGGAGGGGTACAAGGGTGTCTGTAAGTATGGCTCAGCACCTGCTCAAGCAAAGTAGGCAAGCTTTCTTCATCTCAGGATGGCTTGTGTGTGTAGGGAGAGGAGGTTTATGAAATCATAACTAGGACAGAGAAGAAGAATAAGGAACAATTGTTCATTATTCCTTGCCATATAAACAAAATCATTTATCCAATGACAGGTTTAAAAACAGTTAAAGCCAAAGGGAATAATTTTCCACACAACAAGATATTGAGCTGTATGACTCACTGCTAAATTAAGTTTAGATGTGAAAAATATTAGCAGGTTCAAAATGGGGTTAGACAAGTCAATTGGAGAAAGGTCCATCAAGGATAACTAAACAATGGCCCTAATGTAATATCAAGAGGAGGAAATGCCTGCAGCACTGATCACTAGAAGAAAGGAAAGAGGAACGGATCATTGCTGTGCTTCTTAGGCTCCTTCCCCTGAGCTGTTGGTGCTGGCCGTTGTCCGAGACAGGCTAATGAGATGCTCAACCAGTGTGGGACTGCTCAAACTGGTGTTTTATGAGTTTCCAGTGACAACATCTGTGCTTAAATGGGTTTCAACATTACATTTAAAAGAAGTAATGGTAACATGTTACACAGAGAGTGAGTGGCACCAGAGCTGGGTTTGGCTAAGGAGCACTACAGCTGTATGGGAGGGATGGCAAGACCTAACACTATGAAATAAGAACAAACTATAAATAAGTCAATTCCATCCATGCCCTATATTTATCAGACTCAAAAAAAAAAAAAAAAAAAATCTCTGAAGGATTATTTAAAG
>WEKY01029201.1:56630-115264 GCA_013390045.1 Picathartes gymnocephalus | reverse complement strand
TCCAGATGAGTGAAAGATTTCTTTATGAGGATCTTGACATTTTGGTCATATCTCATTAATTGAATGCTGTGGTCATCGTTCCAGAGGCTGTATATTGAGAATGAATTTGCCTTGTAACTATCTGGCTCTAAAACTTGATTGAGAGACACAATGAAGTCTTTATGGCCTTTCTGGGCTCTGACAATTTTCCAGTTACCAAAAATAAAGAACAAGAAACTCCTCTTGCTTTTCTGTTTATTTCCCCATTTCACTGTGCTTGTTTTACTTGATAATGCATTTTAAGGATTAAAACGCTCTCCAACATATTTCTTCATCTCAGTGCTATTACTGTAGATATTAAAAAGATGTTTTCAGTTAAGGATAGACAAATTGATTTTGCCTAATTTTGACCTCACAAAAAACCCCCAAAAAACCAAAAAAACCCCACCAACCCACAAACAAAAAACCAAAACTAAAACTGAACTAGATGAAAAGTCCAATTTGACCTTTTTATGGTATTAATGAGAGAAAAGCCAATGAAAAATAGATTGCAGTGAAAAATAGAAAAGAATTCAGAAGAGAGAACATGTAATGAGGACATGAACCCTAAGATTTCCCACATATGCTGAGCCAGTTTCTGTGGAATGGTGGACAGTCTGCCATCTCTACCCTAGCATGCAAAGTTCAACCCACCAGAAACCTCCACAACCAACCACCTGAAAAAAAAAGCCAACAAAAACCACCAATCAATATGGCCCAGGAGAACTCATCAGTTGAAATTGCAGGAAAATGTAATTCATGGTAATTATGTCAATAAGAAGAAAGGTGATAAGGAGTGAAGTGGACCACGCTTTTTGCCAAATCCCAAGATTTTTTAAAATCCAGCTTTATATAAAGTAGCCACCTGATGGATGGTTTCTATGCCTATTTTTACATTCAGAACAAATCTAGAAAAACAACAATATCAAATTGTTAAGGGATTAAAAATACACCTACCAAACTGACTTCTTAATTAAGAAAGACTGTAAGAACAAGAATATAGTGCAGAGAATGATAAGCTATCAGATAACATTTTAATTACACTGTATAAGTGATATGTCATTTAGAATTAATGTTATACATATTATAGGTCTTCCAGCATTCAAATTTTTTAGAAATGAAAATGCCAGATTCCATTGAAGTGGTCTCCATAAAGCACCTCTACTGAAATCCAAAGACATTTAACAAAGGGATGGTATTGATGAGTGGTTTCTAGTATAGTCTGCCAGTCACTTGTGAAGTTTTCATCAATAGAAATTATCTTAGAATTGTACTTTAGTAGATCTTAAGAAAGCAAAATTTGTTTATTCACTAATAATAGACAAGGAAAAAAAGACTCCACCAAAATACAGTGAGGATATAAATTTCATTAATTACATACCTAAGAGTCACACATTTGTTGGAAACCTGCCAAAAAAAAGGAGAAGCAAATAAAGCTGAGGAATTCTGTGTTGCACTGAAATAATCATCTTGTGATGCTATTTACAAGTTCACATACTATATGGGCAATTTATAAATGTCTTCTAAAAATAAGAAAGAAGCTTTTTTAAAAATTCTATGGACAGTAGAGCCAAATGAATACTTTCCCCATGCCCAAAAGTGCTCAAGGCTTGTTAAAAGTAACTAGAGAGTTACAGCAACAAAGGTAGAAGAGGTAGAAGCAAGGATTCTTGTTTTTTTCAGAAAGCCAGGCATACATAATCATATTTCCCACTCCCAAATATTTGGGGGGCTATAGAAACATTTCAGTCCAAGATGAACGTAGGCTAAAAGTCTCCAAGATAATTATAAACCCACAAGCTTTATTAAACTAGAGGTATGATACTCAATAATTGCTTTCACGTGGTAAAGTCATGCAGGAAAAAACTGTTTTAGATTCCCATTCCAGGTCTCCCATTTAATACTTATGTGGCTGCAGAGTAGCCATGGAATACCACAGGACTATAGTACTGCACATACCTTCTTTCTCCACACTGACTTGAGGATGCCTCCAAGGTACTGGAAACCTCAGTTTAGTTCCTTCCTGTGCTTGAGACAACTTGAACATGTATTTCTAAATTTCAAGAGAGGGCTCGGACCACAGGTGTACATAGCAGAATTATCTGAATTTTTGGACAGACTATACTCCATCCAAAGTAGGATGTGCAACATGGAACCTGACAGTCCTCTATTGCTTCCCAAGGGAGCAGGCAAAAGCTGAGGTCCCACTTGCTCAGTGCTGATGGGGCAGTTCCAGGAGACAGGACCCAGGACTCTGCTGCAGCCTGAGAAGGACTCTCCTCTCTAAAACATTACAGGGGGATGGCATCTCTGAGAAGAATCCCTTCAGTGGGAGAGGAAACATAAACTCACATCCCAGGACAGTACTCCAACAGATGATCTGTAAGATAAACAGGAAATCCTTCTGATAGACTTTTCAAAGCCACACTTTCTATCCCTGCCCTATTTTCCTCATCTCTCTTCTACCACTTCCAAAAATAAAATGTTCCAACAGCAAAGAACTCATTGTATGTTGAACACAGCAACTTTAGCTCATCATTCCCTTGCAGTCTGTACCACACGGTGAAATCCAAGATGGCTCTGCTGGGGTTTTTGTGTCTTCTAGACACAACAATGAACACATTTACATACAAAGCTATATGAATAACAGTGGTCTGAAAAATGCACTGCTTCAACTAGAGATGCCAAAATCTCTTTTCCCACATTGTGTCTTCAATCAATGATGAAATACAGCGAAGGCAGAAAGAAATGGCATTAATTTCTCTCTCTGACTGCTTTACATATCCCCACATATCTCAGTGGGATTTCTGGAAATAATGCAAAGCCTCTCCAGTTCTTGACATGCAGTACCTCCAAATACAACAGAAGAGTTCTATAGCCAATAAGCTGGAAAATTTGCATAAAAATGGAAACTAATTTCTCTCTCCATTCTATGTCTGGCAAGCAGTATGAGCCTGAATTTGCATACACTTCTTTGCAAACAGTACTACAGGCACTGTCACATCCATTCTGCTGCAACTATGATAAAAGCAAACAGCATTTAGCTCAACTGTTATGTATTGTTCAGAGAACAGGTTATTTTAGGACATATCCTAACAAAATACACCTACCTTGTGCAAATGTTTTTAATCATAAACATGTGCAAGTTTTTATAAGAAAAAACCTTTTTTTTCAACTTGTTTTTACATTTGCTCATCAGCTTAATTTTTTTCTGTGGAATACCAAAACAAAGCCATCCTATGTTCTCAGCAGGGCTATTTTCATAGTAGAACAAGTTCCAGAGTTGTGACTTGGTACTCTTCCACTATTAAAAACATAAAAATAAAAAACTGATTCCTTGTCCTTCCTTCAAGGAAGGAACTGGAAGACACAATTTCCAGTGGTATTCCTGGTATCTCTGTAAGCAAAAAAACAACAATAGCAAAAGTTTAGCATACATAATAGAGGAAGGAAGAGACAATGAAAGCAATGTTTGTGTTTATTTTCTTCGGTATATGCACTCAACTATCACTGACTTCAATGCAAGTGCCATTTCCCATAACATCTGAAGTATGAGACTGATGCTGTAGGAGCCATACCCTAAAGTAGGAAGCACAGTATAAAATTAGCCAGGCAAACAATCAGCAATCAGCTCTGAAGCTACCACTGTGTGGAGTGGCAACGTACAAAATCCTTTTGCCAAATTAGCCTTATTAGGAGTTTTCCCATACACTCTTCTGTTCTCAATTTGCTTTTAAATAAATAGAATCCAAATAGAAAATCAATAGGTCCCCTAGCTATAGTAAACACAGGTGGACAAAACAGAATAAAAGTTAATTTCTTATGATCTTACATTCAAAGAAGATAAAAAGCTCATGCTGGGACTTAGTGTGGCCTTTTGGAACACAACTTGCTTTCCCAGCTTACTTGTCTGACCTCTGTACCGAACGACAAGAACTATCAATACAATATGCAGAAATGATGTCAGCCCTTTGGTATGAAGGGTGAGGGATGGCTCATTTGGGATATTAGTTTTAATGATATCACAGTTACACATCGTGGGATTTGAATCAAATAGATGCTTTTGAGCTTAAAAAACTCTATTGATCTATCAAAATATTTTTTTGTTTTTGGTACTCCAGGATGCTCACTAGCACTGTTACCATTTAAATTACTTCATAGCAGATGCAGTAAGCGTATTCAAAGATATAAACCCCTCAGTTTTATTTAACAATTGAAACAAATAAAACTATCTGTCTCAAACATCAACAAAGAATCAAAACTCAGTTCCGAGTAACAGCAATGGAAAGTTACAAGTGGCATCTACAAATTCATTGTGAATCTAAATCATCTGTCAGATCATCATCTGAGCCAGATCTGTCAGTAGTACTCATTTGCTTCACAAAAATTACACCTCCAAAACCTGTGACCATAATAATAAAAAAAGATGATGCAAACATGATTAGCTCAGTTGGTGGGAGCATGGTGCTAATAACACCAAGGTTTTGGGTTCAATCCCCATATAGACCATTCATTTAGGAGTTAGACTCTATGATCCTTGTGGGTCCCTTCCAAATCAGAATATTCCGTTATTCTAGGATGTTTCTGTGATGCCTTAAAAATTCATTTTGGCATCATTTGTAGCTTGCATGTGAGGAATTGAAGAGCATCAGTGCAAATTTCACTTTCCACAGGCTTTACAAGTTGATGGTAATGCTGTAGGATCTCAGTATTATGTATAATTAATAAGAGCTAGATATGACAATAAATCTGAATTAATACAATAAATTAAATATATTAGTCTAAATGATCATCTTTAAATTAAATTTTTCATTTTTACATCAAGTTTTCATTATAGTTACCTGGTTTATCACCTCAATTTTCAAATTCACAAAGAACTAAAATGTTAATGAAAGGCATTGCTAGAAATATATCAAAGATCCCAGTAGTCCCCAAATTTTCCCAGCTTCCTTTCTTTACTCTCAATACCAGCCATCAATGTTTCAAATGAAGAGCATAAATTAGTTCAGGATATCCTTGTTCTGGAAAGCAGTAAAGAAAAATATCCTCACAGATCACTAGTACGTGTTGAATCAGCACATAAAGAAATAAGAATTTAGGTTATTCCCCCACAATATGAGGTCAAAACAGTTTTCTTTTGTAAGCAGTCTCTTCATGAAGGAAACTACAGGGATATCTGCCATGGATGATGGTTTTATAACAAAAGGACTGTTCTAGGAGTCTATTTATTCAGCATTTGCCCTATGCCCAGTTGGTATAGGTATGTGAGTTTATATATCCATTTTGGCTCCTCTTGGTGTGCTCACTGACCTCTATGGGCTTAGATGACATAAGTTTCTGAAGGTAAAACTTCTTTGTATCATATACACTTCTGCTGTATTTACTGTGATCTGTTAGCATTGCAATGATGCCTGAAGTATGCTGCCAAGTATTAGTCTACATCTAAAAGATGTACTGAGAAATATTTTTCATAATACTTACCTTTAACTGTAACTGCCATTTAGTTCCAAAAACTGCACTCTGGTAAGAGCAGTTCTTAATTTAAACCAACTGCTCTCTACATGTGTGGATAAGACTGTCACTATGGTAGCAAAACACCTGGGATAAACTCCTAGGCCATTGAAAAAGCTAGTTTTGCCAGTAACTTCAGGAGATCAGCATTCGGACCTCTGCTTTACGGAACAACAGAAAATGAGGCTTTTGTTAAATGTTCTGGCCTACCTCTGCTCTCTGGCGGATGTTTACCTTGGTGAATTTGCCACCTGTATCAGTAAAAAAAACAACTTATTCTTACCAAAATAAGAGACAAGACCCTATATCTTTACAACATATGTTTCCTTTAATAGAAGATAATGTGTTTACAGTCTCTGTGCTTCCTCATCTTGCTTGGACTTCATCACTTTGGCTTATCTCCCACGCAACTTGTGTTTGCAAGTTCAGTAGTTTACACTGGAAACAGTGTAGTGAAAGAATGTTCTTCATTACACAGGCAAACTTTTATATGTGCTCTGTTTTAATGATTTTTCCTGCAACCAGAAACAAGGACACATAAACTTAAGTCCTTTGGCACTCCATTGGTATAAAACTACAGCATCCCACTTTTGAAAAAGAGTTCAGTCAGTATTCTGAATGAGTTCTACACAAACGAGAGAGCGTGTTTCTGATGTAAAACCCAGATGCACAAGCCATCCCTCACTGATGAGAATGCAACACTGGCCAAAGTCTAGTCCTTAGGGAGCAGAACAATGCTGTGTAAAACATGGACAAATAATACGGGATTACAGTAACAGTACTAATGGTAGAATTCTACTTGCTTCTTATGCCAGACAGACACAGAAAACACTTGTAGAGGCTTAGGAGTTCCCCAAACACTCAGCCTGAAATCTGAGCAGCTATTAAAGGTTTGGACTTATTTCTGCTGTTGGTAAACACATTGTTTCTAAGTCTGAAATCATTAGAGGAGTGTTCTCAGTAAAGCAGATACAAAGAAGCAGCACCTTTTCTCATTGTATACCTGCTCTCATCAAGAGCTCCCATGTCCTCTCAAGGTGACCATTCCAAAAAGATGGACAACATAGCTAGGTTGCTGTTTCTCACACATCATCAAAATCTCAACACTGCCTCATGGGTGTTAGAGATAAAAGTCCCATTAATCCAAGATGGGATGAAATTTCTCAAATTCAGCAAGTCACTCCTAGGCAAATCCACTACAGGTGGAAGTAGTCTGCTATTGTTGAGGAGGTGAGTTAAGGCAGTCATGACATATGGTTAGGTGACCTAGAGTGGACAATTTGAAGGTTATTAGCTGCCCAGGTGTCCCCCAGTAGGCATACTGTCCTGCAAAACCTGCCTTTCAAGATATGAAAGACCCCCAACAGCTTTGGCTGTCTGCTCTCAGGCTTAATAGAGGATTGATAGTTTAAACACAATGCTCACAGCAATATTATTAATAAAATAGGTTCTCAAGGTTAATAGGTGCACACAGCTATCTCACCCCATTGCAGTCCTCTTTGCAAGTGAGTAATGGTTATTTCCACTTTTTTGGCATTTTATAAGCAACTGGCACTCACATTACAGCTGTCCCCTGAATTACTACTACTTCCATCCGTACCAGGACAACAGCACTGGTTTTACAAAGCAGCTCCTGACTTACACTGCCTCCTGTGCAGGAGCAGGTGTTTCCCATACCTGTTTGTCCTGGTTTGAAGGACAGGTGTCTGCTAAGGAAAGCAGGAGCCTCCCTTGGAATGGAGAATGTGAACCCCTTCCCTCTGAATTATGGCAATTTTGAAATTAAGGGGCTCTCAGGTGAGGATATAGGAATAACAGCGAACAAACAAATATAATAAAGCGAACAAACAACAACTCCTATGGCATTAACAACAAAACAGAACCAGGAACCCGGTCCCAGCTCTCTCTGGGCCTGCAGGCACTGTCCCCTTGGGTGCAGTGATGGTCACAGCCGGCAGGGGGCGCTGGTGGCGCTGGGTGGGCAGGGCAGGTGCGATGATTCCCCCGTGGCTGCAGGGGGCGCTGTGGCGCGAGCTCCAGCAGACACGGGGCACGGCCGGGAGGTGAAAGGGTGGAGGACAGACGGGCTTTGTTTCAGGAACGCTGTCGATCCCAGCGCCCCAGCAGGACTCTCGGAAAACAGCAAACTGGGACAGTAGGACGTCTCGGGAGGCAGGGGGAGCGGGGGCTGCAGCGCAGTGAAACCCAGAGCAGTGCCGATGGAGTCGCGGGGGGCAGGGCAGGGGCAGCAGCCCAGCTCCCAGCCCGGCAGGGAGAGGTCAGCTCAGGATCCTGGGCCCCCCGAGCAGATGGTAAAATAGGTCTCAGTTCAAAGCAGCAGTTCACTCACAGCAGAAGAAACAGCTCTACGTGACAAGGGTCCAGCAGCAGCAGCAGAGCCTCCTCTCTCCCCAAAAAGGCAGAGTAGCTCCTCCTGTTCCCCTCTGAAGCGCAGCTTCACCTCTCCTGGTGCTGCCTTCACCCCTGCCTTTTATCCACCCCTCTCCTCCGGGGCTTGGCCACAATCCTTTGTTTTTCTTAAGTACTCAGCACTTAAGAGTTCGTTAGCAACTTAATGGGAAAAAATTCTAAACGTTAAAGGGAACAAAAGGAAAGAAAAAAAACCTAACCCCCAACAGTGTTGCAAATTAAAACCTGAGTTACTGGTATTCAGTACATCTAAAAGTCAGATCCCAGACATTGGCTTATGTGAATTATCAGTAAATCCTACAGAAAGACAGAGATCCAAATGTTTTCTTTCAAAGAGAGTAAAAGGAGGGAAGGCAGAAAAAAATTTCATTTTGATTACACTCTGCTGTTGTGGCTGGATGGAAGTGTAAATTTTACAGTTCTCCTAAGCAAGTTATTCTTACTTTTTTGGTGGGGTGGTGAGTTTTTAGATAAAGTGTTCATAATTTTATCTCATTTCTGTGAGTTTTACACTAATGGCTGTTCCTGAACACAGCATAGAACCTGAGTGAATCCATCCCATAGATCCACTAACACTAACTTCTAACTGATGCAAGCATTTGGGATTATTAGTTGCAGAGAATGCACAGAAAGCAAAAAATACGCAGGTTGGTGTGAGATACCAAGATGTCCAGGGAGTACAACACAAATTTTCAGAGTCAAATATTGCAAATTCTATATAGACAACTTGCAGGCTCATTGAGAATCAGAAGAAAAAGAATGGCACTGAGATAGGAATGACAAGGGAGAGATCCCCACCTCACTGCTTTATGAAGAAAACTGAAATAGAGTATTGCCCTGATGGGAATTTTCTTTTAAAGTGGCTGTAAATAAGCTACAATTAGCACAGAGCTAATAAGATACAAAATAACCCCTCTTGTGCTACTACTATGGAAAAAATCCAGCAACTTCACAATTAAAAAACCCAAACACCAAACCACAAAAGTGTATACTAATCTTCTTTTGCAGTTTTGTGAGTTTATGTATTTTCCCTGGAATACTAATCTCTATTTTATTTATTCGCATTAGAGTGATTTCAAAAATTCCTCCTCAGACATGTCTCATCATGTCATAATTACTCATCATCATGAAGGCTTCTAGCAGCCTCTGGCTACAATACCATGACATTTTCTAATAAATTACAAAGCGAAAGGATAATTTAGTCTCCATAACCAATTAATCGTTGGCTTCTTAGCGAAATTTAGTTCCAAAAAATAATGTGTCCCCTTGTCTAGGGAGAGATGGACTGCAATAATCAGTTTGCCTCACTCTTTCCCTGGAAATAATCAACATATCTGAATGCTTTCCAGTTCCAACCAAACGGCACAAGCCTTAAAGGGCATATGGAAAGAGAGTCTGAAGAAGCTTCTTTGAACTCTCAGGTCTTCTTCAACAGGAGAGCAGACCAATGAGTTAGCATCTTAAAGTGGAGACAAAGGAAAGATTGTAATGAACATGCCTCAGGCTTGATTTGGAGCAGGATCTCATGCATTTTCTACAGACCTTTCTCTAACATTTCCTGAGATCAATGGAAATAGTCCATTAACTTCATGGCTACTGGTGTGCATACTAAGGAGGGTATGAACTCAGTGTTATATAAACAACAGGGGCAACCAACATAAACATTTGGACTTGCTACAGTAGATAATCAAGTTGACAGCTGTTGAATTGTGGGTGTATGAGCCTCAGGAGTAAGTATTCTTAAGAAAAGCCTGGTTTTGTGGATACTAGTCTAGTCTGGATCAACCCTTTATAAGAGTAAATATTGGGGTTTTGTTTATTTGAACTTAGGTGTCTGCACTATCTACAAATGTATTTTACTGTATGCAGACAAGGTCAGTGAGATGTTTCAGGTGTCAAGGGGGCAGCTCTCATATTTCTGGAATAGTAGAGGAAAGATTTATAAAGTTTTTACTGGCCTGAAGGAAAGAAAGAAAGTAAATACATCTGCCAGAGTCATGAGTGGATTGTTGGCTAAATTCATTCAGCGGAGGAGTCTGAAATAGATCATCTCTGTCTTCAGAAGTAGGCGTTAGTGGAGTCATCAAAAATAATTACTACAGAGTAGTCCAGGACATACCTACAGGGAATAAAACTAATCTGAAAATGTAAATTAAATTCATAAAGTATGGATAGAAAAGCCAGGAGTTTTACACTCCTGGACTCACACAATGTACCAACCTTGCTAAGGTCTTATGAAACAATAACAGAAATACTTTTTATTTGAGTCTGGAATAGTACTTATGAACATGTTAGTAAAAGAGGGAAAGTTGCAGACAATAGAGGTTGCTACAAATACAACTGTGATCACATTACCCAGATCTTCAGTGTTATAAGACATCCATCCAAAGAGACAAGCATGGATTTCATAGAATCACAAAATATCCTGAGTTGGAAGGGACCCACAAGGATCATCAAAATCCAACTCCTGGCCCTGCACAGGACAGCCCGAAGAGTTGCACCACATATCTGAAAGTATTATCCAAACACTTTCTGAACTCTGGCAGGCTTAGTGCTGTGGTGACCTCCCTGGGGAGCCTGTTCCAGTGTCCGACCACTCTTTGGGATAAGAACCCTTTTGTAATATCCAACCTAAGCCCCCCACAAACAGCTTCATGCCATTCCCTCAGGTCCTGTCACTGGTCACCAGAGAGGAGAGATTGGTGCCTACGTCTCTGCTTCCCTTCACAAGGAAACTGTAGACCACCATGAGGTTTCTTGTCAAATCTCCCCTTCTCCAGGCCTGAACAAGTGACCTCAGCTGCTCAATTTCAAACTTTGGCATTGCCTGTGTTGTTTCTAATGTGCTCTAGAAACTCGCTGGTGCAGAGAGAAATAAACATGAGTGGGTGGAAAAAAGGTTCAAACAGCTGAGCAGCAGTGACAGTAGCACAAATAACTCTCTCCCTTCTTAGGTTTTGAAGAAGATCAAAAGGAGGCTCTGCAGTTCCTGAGGTTCTCTGTCATGAGTGTGTTTGTGCTTGCCACTTGGCACTATTGTATAAACAATGTACAGTACACCACAAGGAACAGTGATGCGACCATTTCCCACAGCAGCCCTTTTTCTCTCCTCGTAAACAAACCCAAGGCTGTGCGTATTCTTCACAGCCTCCCTGGCCTCTCCTCAGGAGCCCACATGAAAGCGCTTTGACTGTGTTTTGCATTAGTTTGCTTCCAGTGCCAAACAGCCTCCGGACTCCCCAGGCGCATACCACGAGCCCCTGCTCTGGGAGGGCAGCCAGCTGGGCTGTGTGAGGCCCATGGCCTGGGGCTCCCCCAAGAACAGCAGCGCAGGGAAGACCCCTCTGTGACTGTACAAGGGATGGGCAGACCTCTGGGTCCCCTGTTATCTGGAGGATATGCTCCAGACACCTACCCCAGAACAGCCGGAGCTCGGGGGAGTGGCGATGCTTGCAGCCAGAGATGTTTGTTTGACTCTGGGTGTTAACGCCCGGCCTTCCCCCTGCACTGACAAGCTTCTGTGGTTAAACTGGTCAGGCACCATGCACGTGATTTCTTCTTTCCTGAAAATTGATTAATCCCATTTTGGCAATGGTTAAAGTCCTACAAAACGTTTTACAGGAATTATTTTAGTTCCTTTCTTTCTGAGGGCCTGCTCCTCTCCACTGCCCCTCCACTGCTCTGCCTGCAGGTGTTCGACCCCAAAATAGCATGAACTGGGTTTGTGCAACAGGAGTGTGGAAGGAATTCAAAACTATGTTTCTCAATCTGGGCCTCCAACTATAAATAGATGCAAAGGCAAGGATAATTGGCATGTAAAATGAATAATGCTGCAAGCTCACCCTAGGAATTCTAGCTAAATAAGACTTTTGTGGCAATCCTACCAACTTGTGTTCTGGTTTTCCTCATCAGATTTTTTCCAGATGTCCCACTTTCCCTTTCTTCTTTGAGCAGTAATACCTTTCCCTGGAGTCCCAGTAACATATTGTATAAATTATATGTATTCCAGCCTGTAATAACTTTCATAGATTAAGCAAAAAAATGACCACATAAAAGATGAATAATCCAAACAAGCCTGGTGCTTGTTTAGCTTTTTAGGGAAAATTAGGCTTGCTACTAAGTCAAAAAACCTTCTAATCTCATAGTCCGTAGTCTCCCAATTGAGTCTTCTGCTATGGGGACTGCATTTGGCCTCTGGACATGTCACTGTCAAGACGTGCCTTGAGCCCAGGTAGTTTGGCAGGAAACTAGAGTTGTAAAAGCACACCTTTTTTACCTTATTAACAGGTAATGATTTGACAAAACACGACTTTACAGGGCAGAGTAACTGCTAACCTACTGCCCATCCAGACTTTCTCCAGGAAAACAGCCATACAAGAAATTTCACATGTGGACAAAAAAAACTTTTTGTTGAGAGGAAACTGGAAAGAAAACAGTTAATATGATCTCTAACTCATACCACATTTTGTTTTCTGACTCTTAACAGACACCCACCACAGACCTGGATCCACTGGAAATTTCCATGGATTTCATAAAAACAGGATTTGAAACTCAGTTGTGGTAAAAGTATGATATAAAAAATTTACAAATTTGTTTCTAAGAGCCATCACATTAATTTCCCTTTTGGCTTATGCTAAATCTTGGGAGCAGAGGAAGAAAAAAAATATAGCTCCCATAATTAAACTCTTCAGAGTAGGACTTGAAATTATGTCCTTACTACTCATAGCAACCAGAGAGGACCAACTTTCATTGCTCTATAGGAAAAGGAATAAGCATGATCCAGAAGTCAGAAAGCAACCTGAATTATCAAGAAATGTTGTTTTGGGTAGGGGCAGGGAAAATAGAGTAAGAAACAAACGGGTTGGTCAGGTCAAGAGAAATGATCAGTATCTGAAGTATGGAAAACCACATCTGTCACCACAATTTTTTATTTTTTTTTTTTTCAAAAGTAAAACCCAAGGATATGAAAAAGGAAGAGAGCTAAACCACAAAGGATAAACTGCTCTGGCAGATAGAAGACCTCAAGGAGAAGTCTCTCCATCAGATTGCTAACAGATACAACCCATGGAGAATTAAGTGCAGGTAGATAGATGTTGAAAGCAGACTAGATTGTGTAGTGTGTTTCAGAGACACCGACATTATCTTCAGGTGATGAAAAAAACTAGTCAAAATTCAGAGAACAGAAAGTAGCCCTTAGACATAAGGGAAGAATAGATCAATTAATTTAGTTTGTCTTAATCTATGCTGGTTACAGCTATGCAGTGGCAGACTCTCTTCACAAAGATGTTGCATTCCAAGCCTCAGCCTTCTATTCCTTCTTCCTGGTGATTAGCTCCAAACAGAAAACTATTACAAAATAATCTCTGTCTGATCAGAGCATCCAATATAAATGCACAAATTCTTCTGTGTTCATAAACTAGCAAGGTGACATGAGAAGCTATTCTAATCATGCATGTCTAATATGTGGAAAAACACAGCTGTTGTTAACTCTTTACATAAAACTGAGAATCAAATGCCCTGTGTCTGGCCTGGGTTTCCTCCTAGAAGGGATAGCTGACAGGTTCCTCTGTAAACTAAAACAGAAATCCTACAGCACAGTTCCACTCAAGAACTGAATTTCTTTGCAGATGCAAAGTTCCAGGAGGACTTTCACTAAATAGCGAGAAAAGGATGCTCTGAGCTCTTGCCCCTGACAAATCAGGGGGAAAAAAATCTGTGAAATGAATGCAAGGCACAGAGGAGCTTTTCTGCATTACAAAAGGTAACTTCAGAAGGTTAGGTCAATAAACCTGAAGTATGTCAATAAACCACTATACATTTTAACAGCCCCTACCCAAACAAGACTATTTCATTTGGATATTTTGCTATCAGAAGGTCAACAGTTTAATTGCATCACCTAAACTGCAACCCAATTAAAGTTACCTCAGCAATGCATAGATACTGTTCAAATAACTCTCCCAAACAACATAAATGGTCTTAAAATGGCACCCTTTATAATCACAAAGGAGATCCTTGGGTGACCATCAGAGAGATGAAAGGTGAACGGCACAGCCCTTTACCCACACAGTCTGCTTTTATTGCCATTCAAAACACAATTGTATTGCTTTTAATGCTTTGGCAGGTTCTCCAGGTTGTTTTTTTTCTGCAACAAGATCAGGCTACAGGAAGAAAAGCACTGTTAACACTGCAGTGGCTTAAGGACTATTTTTACTGTTCCTGATTTATTTCTGACCTCCTGATTTCTTTTTTTCTTCTTGACCTTTTACACGAAGACAAGAAAAAGAGTACATTTCATCTGCCAGCTGAGAGCATTTTCTTTTCTTCACTAGCAGAATTATAGGGTTTTAAATGAATGTCAGCTATTCTGCCTGCAGGCTTTCTCTTCACAGCAACTGTATACCTGGTCTTTTCTTTCTTCCCTAGTAATAGCCTTTGTTAAGTAAGGCAATGTTTACTGAGCAAAACCCACACAGCCTCTAAGAGCTGAGCTGAATGGCAATGTTTTGGAAATCAGTTTCCCTTGGAAGTCAAAATTGGTGACATGTAGTCAGATGTTTTCTTAATGCTATTGTCTTATTTACCAAACCTGCACATTTCCTCTCAGGGTTCTTCTGAATCATGACAATGAATGTCACACAAGCCCCTTCCCAACTGTGGATTGCCTCCTGCCCAGAAACTGCTGCTTTCTTTTGTTGTTCTTCACTGCCAATTCATTCTACAGCTTGAAGAGCATGGTTCAAGCCAAGGTTAATGCAGATGCTTTTGTGCTCAAACTACCTATGTACTGAAATAGAGACAGAAAAGGTTTGAGAACCTCATCACTGCGTTAGCACCAGGGCTATGTTAGCAACCTTGCATATAGGAAAGCTGAGAACAAGTCACCCTCTCCACCTCCTTTCCCTTGCTCTCACAGTTCCCTAAACTGTCAGCCCTCAACCATGGCCTGTCCTCAGTTGTCCTGGTTCTTATACTTGCATCCAGAGCTTTGCCAACAACAGGACCTGCAGGAGAGTCATAGGTAGGACACTAAATCAAGGTGGGTATTGCACAGGAGCAAATAGGTCCAGATCTCAGCCGAACAAGGCTGAGTAGACCATGGTGCAGCCTTCACCTTCGTATGGCACCCCCAATTTAATGAGACATTTGAACTCCCCATCTCAGCTATCACTGCTGCATCTGCGGCCGCCTTCTCGACAGCTGTGTTTGGCCCTGCTGCCTATGCAGGTTAAAAAGGTAGAACCTTATTCCCACCATCCTGTTACAAAGTGGGAGCAACAACAGCAAACAGCATTGGCCTAAGACAGGGGGGCTCTTTCTTGTGGTTAGAAGTGTTCTCAGGACACCACATTTCAGGATCTTGCTGCTAAGGGGCCTTGAAGCCATCTAGAGAAACTATTGAGAGAAAAGAGACCAGGGTACTAGGGAAGGTGCTTGGTGGAGGTTTGCTGAGTTTACTCCTTAGGACTCCATGCCCTTTTTAGGACACAGGATACACCAGCATGAGACAAGGGCGTTTGTGCAAGTCTTGGGCAGGAGATATGAAGGGCTCCAGAGCCCAGTAAAACTCCCCTGGCTTCTTTCTCCTTAGCTGACTTTTATAGCATGGATATAGATATTCGATAACCTATCTTAAGAGATTTACTGTCTGCAGTTTGCGCTTGTCTTGCTGACCTGCCTGAAGGCAATTGTGGCCAGCAACTGGCTCCATCACACAATCAAAGACTTATCTGCCATACTTCTTGCTTGCACCACAACAGAGTATTCAAGAAAGTTAGTCCTTGCAACTTCATCCTCTCCTTGTGCACAACAAATGACTTGTAGCCAAGTAACTATGAGAGAAAGTATAATATCTTACTTCATCCTAGTTACTCAGAAATTAAAATAAATGGAAAGCCTCCTCTTCTCCCTCTGCAAGAAGCTTCACCCAAGTTTCTTCCAGCTGATGCCTGTAGTGTGCAAACCATTCGGATCTCCTGCCAAAATTCTGAATTTCCAGCCAGTCTTTAGAAACAGCAGCGTCATTTTCCTAGTCGTTTTTCCTGGGAAAACAGGATATGAAGTCCCAGTTAAATTAACTTAGCAGGTATCCACAGACTACTAAAAATTTCCTTATAACAAATTTGAATGTCTCTATTTCCCCCCCTGTTTTCAAAATTCAAACTGTTTTTCTTTACTCAAAACTAGTCACTGAACTCTCAAAAAGGTAATTCTGCCTAAGAGGTATTCTTGGTCATACAGAATTTAAACATCAGACTTTTATTTTGTTATTAAATATTGTATTTTAAAAATATTTTCTACTGGATCTCTGTCTTCAGAGCTTAGGATAAACTGTTGGTTCAGCCCATGTGCTGTTACTGAAATGCCTCTTGCTGCCTCATCCACACAGAAAGACTAGATCCTTTTAACAATAGTTAAAGCAGTACAAGATCCTCTTCTTCAAGTACAGATGCAGTAGTACTGGTACAGATGTGCCCTTTAACAGCACAGTTAAGAACATGAAAAAATTCATGGTGGATCAAAAATGGCATCTAGCACAATGTACTGTGCTTGACAGTGGCCAGTAGTGGATATCAGGAGGAATAAATTAGCATGGAAAGTTCAGACTGACATTCTGCAAGATTTCATACTTGGTTTCCAGGGATTTGTGTATGACAGCCACCTTAAGCCATGATAGGTATATTTGTGCCTGTTAAAGCTCAAGTCATCTTTCATCTATGAACCTTCAAAGCCAGCTTCTGAAGCTCTGAGAATTTCTGGACCCCAAGACATACTGTGGCCAAAGATTGCATAACTTCAACATGCAGCAGCCTGTGAAGACAATATCTCCTGTTTGTTTTGAACCTGACACCTAATGGTTTCATGGCACACTTGCCTGCTTTGGTAATGGAAGCAACTGAGATAAACTCTTTCATAATGACTTTTTCCTTCCTACTCTGAATTTTATTGACATCTAATTTAAGCCTCCTCCCACATCCATCTTTCACACTACAAAACCACACCCTGCTGCTCCTGGTAAGGAAGCCTCATAAGGAAAGGAAGAGACACTTTTCCACCAGAAGAGTAAGAATACGAAAAATACACTAAGTCATCAGAATAGTCACATTTTTCAGGTTGTAAGTAGTAGTGCATTTGTGCCAGCTACTTTACATTAAATGCTTATTTACATGCCACTTCTCTGTAGCAAACACAAAGTACATTATCCTTGAGGGAGAGTGAATCATCCCTGAAACGGAGATAAAATTTATCAGGTAGTAAGAACGCATACCCAGGCAGGTACCAAGGAGCAGCTGACACCCACGCTGTATTTATGTCTTACTTTAGCCATCAATACTCAGGCCTAGTCCAGCTGAAGGGGCCTTGCTTGGAGATGCTGTGGTGTTGCCTGGTCAAACAGCCCACTGACATCCCAACCACCAAAACCACTTTAGCCTCTGCTACCTCTTCTCCTTGAGCTGTAGCACCAGCCTGCAGACTAGAAGGCAGCGCTTTCTTCGCCTCCGCTCGCACTTACACCCCCAACTCCCTGCCCTCCTCTGCCAGCGCCTGGTGTCCACCCCCTCCCCCAAAACAGACCCTACTGAAAGACCCAACCCCCTGCCAGTTGCTATAAACTCCATAGGAATGCCAGGGCTTAAGAAAAGGTCTTTATGGGCAATGATATTTATGGCTGGTTTGTGATCACATCAGCTGTCCTTAACCTGGACAGAAGATCTGGTTCGTGGGGAGAGACACAAAGAACATTTCCATAGGTAGGATGGCAGGCTAACATGCTGACAGTGCTCTGAGCAGAAGGAGGAAGGGAATATGGTGAAGGCTGCTTGAGGGAAGGAGAGGCCAGATTTCTAAAATAACCTACATTTCTTAGGTATCTCACAGGCTGGTTTACCAACAATCAAAGCTGTATACTGAAACCTTCACTGAGAGAAGATAAAACCTTTCCTCCTAATCAAAATCTTCATGCAGTAATGGAGTAAACAGTTGCAGGATAGGTGCATCACAAACAAAATGCACTGTTCTACAGACTGCATCTCTTTCTATTGAAATATAGATATTTGTACAAAGTTAATTACCCATGAGGGTTAATGAATTTATAACAAATCACTGGATCACTAGCACTTCTATTATATCCCTTTCAATTGATCATGGACACATCTGTCTAAAACCTGCATTACCTGTTTTCTGTTTGCTATACCATTGACTTTTCATATTTCCTTTCTACCTTCTCTTCTTCACCAGATGCTGAAGCAAACCCATTTTAGAGTAATTTACAGCATCACAGAAGAAAAAGAATTACAGAATGAAGGCTGAGGTCAACTAGTGCCATGGAATTCCTAGTGGGAGGTAAATCTGTATGATCTTTACCTATAATTCCTGACCATTTCTTCAGTGTAAAGCACACGCGCACACCTGCCTCCCGTTTTCTGTCCTGATGAAAAGAAAATTCTGTTCTTTCATCAGTAACAGCCTTCAGAAAGCACTTTCCTCATTAATCCTAAATAAAGTAGACTTTACAAGTCATCTCTAAAGACTGGATTCCTCATGTCACTCTTAAGTTTTTTGAGGTTATAGGAGTCTCAAGCAAGCAACTCCTTCCTTCGCACCTGCCTTTCTGAAGGTTTACTTAAAAGATTTACTGCAACTATTAAAAAGTTAAGCTAGATTATCCAGCAGTGTTTAACCATGTGGTCATGAACCATTAGGTCATGTGGTAAATCAGGCCAAGCACTTCTTGTAGGAAAACACCTGTGCGCTAATTTTAAAATGCAGCTCTCAGTTTATGAACCTATGAGACTTTTCCCATTAATGCTTTGTTAGCACAGCTTATCCACTGGACTGCTCGGTCCAGAGCAGTGCTGTGTAACCATAAAGAAATGATGTACGGAAGGCAACTCAGAATCTTAAATATGATGATCAGTGCGCACCAGCAGCTAATTAAAGTTCTCTCACCTCTCTAATTCTTAGTATTGGTACAGAATATCACCTGCTAAGCCATTTGAGTCATATAGCTGTCACAGAAGTACAGCAAGGAAGGGATTTGAGATATAGTACAGATCAGGGCCATACACAGAGAGGATCAATTTTATCTGGATTGTCCCAATTGATAAAAAGTCTTCTGAGTGTTTTGCCAAACCTTTTATTGACCCCAAGGGTCTAGGTAAATTATGCCAATCTGATGTCTATCCTCATCTCATTTTAGTATCAACTGAATCATACTTACATTACAGTACTTAAAATACTTAAGTTATTGTTCGAATTCTCTGTAATCTACGCAAACTTGAAGAATGTTTCAGCCTTTTCTAGGAAATTCAACGCCAGTCAGTTCTGCATTTCTTTCACACAATTATATCAGCTGTTTGGAAATGCTGACATCACTGTAAATTAATTGATCAGAGATACTGGAATAAGGAGAGGCACTGAAGGAACTGGAAGAGGAAGATCCTGCATTTGCCTTTGAGGCCACAAAAACAGCAGCAGGAAGGAAGAGTGTCACGTGAAAGCACGTCTTCTCCAGACAGCATCTCCCCAGATGACAAAAGAAATTTAAAATAAATGTTTATGCCACAGAAAACAACAGGAAAACAGGAACTCTCCTGCATAATGTTAGGGAAACAAATGCATGTTTCAGAAGAAGGCTCTAATTACAGCTTTTTAGCTATTTGAAGCCTCCTTAAGCTTGCGATGTTTCAGAAGCAGAAGAGGACAGATTTTTCAGTCCAAAAGATACATTATATCTAGACCTTTTCCTTTCCGTGCCTTTTCGTCTTCTTCTTTATAGTCTAACAACAGCTGCCCAGGATGTCTACAAACAAAGTAGTGTTTCCTGGCACTCTTATGCAAGTTAGGCATTTTGAATGGCTTTCAGATGCATAGCTTAGATGTGTGTTAAGTGCCAACAACCACAGCCATACTCCAAACTTTTGCTGCTTCTTTAATGTTATCTTCTTGCAAAAGTTTTCACTCCCACCATGCTCATGGCTAGAACCATACTCCTCTAGCATGAAATCCCTTAATGTATGCAACTACATTTGCTGTATATTACTTTATCAAAGTCTGTCTAGTTTTTTTGTTTGTTTGTTTGTTTTTTTTAAATGCTGTCTTTGCCAGCACAATATCTGAACAAACTATTTATTTTAACGGCCCCCAAAAGATAACCATAGCACATTTTTTATGGCATTTTAGCTCTTGGAAAGCACCCCTGGGCATAACTGCCATCAAAATTAATTCAAAGTAGGCATCTATGTCTAGACAGTTTAAACGCCAATGTATTGCTTCCTATAAATCAAGCTTTTCTAAAGGCCTACAGACAGAAAATGCTCCTGAGAGATCTCCCTTCTTGCCTCTTCACTTCAGCTTTAACCATTGGTTTCCACCAATAGGTCCATCATTCCAACATGCAGTAACTGCTGTGAGTTGTCACAGCTTGGTGTGAGACTATCTGGTAAGCATGACCAATGCTACTGGCTCCCAATTACTGAAAATCCCAAGATCTTTTAGTACTAAAAAGTTGGCTGCTATTTTTAGGACTAGTTGAACCTGAGTTACAACAGGAAAAAAAAAAGGAAAAAAAATCATTTTTAGGTATATTATGCTGCCACAGTCAAATCGGGTTTAGATTTTTTCTTTTAAAAGGCTTTTTGCATGATCTCCCCAGAAAGAAGACCAAAACGATGAAGACAGTTAGCAACAAATGAGCAGGAATGCAAAGAAAATGACAGAAACCCCTTTGAACTACTGCTGTTAATGTTTAGCCACTGAGCCAACTTCTCTTCATCCAGACAAAAATGGGCTGAAGGCTGGCAGGAGACAATGGTCCTTCTCCTGCAAGCACACTGGGTGTCACCTTCATACCTCTGCCATCACGAGTCCATGATAGCTTATGTTTTCCTCTTGTAAATCCCCTGGGATGTCAAACAGGATGCAAGTCTTGCTCTGTGTAGTCAGGGACATCCCGAGTGTGTACACCTGGAGTGTATACTGCTCTAAAAGTCAGACTGCTTCTGTCAGCACATATTCAAAATGAACAGATGAATTTGTGTGTGTCAGTATTTTATCCATCAAGGCAGGAAGCAGGAAATTCTGCCTCAGAACTAGATCTGCCAATATTTCCTGAAATCGTTGGCTACAATGAAGTCCTGTACATGTTCTGGTTTTTCAGAAGGTGCTGGTGATTTGTCCCTTTGAACTAGAAAGAAGGCAAGAGTTATAGTTAGACTCTAAATAGATTTTATTTTCTGTTTTTTCTTTGAAAGTTTTATTACAGAAGCTTTCTCCTCTTTTTACCATCTGACTAATAGAAAATCAAAGGATCCTAAAATGGAAAACATTGGATTGTAGAAATGAAGCAATTAGCTGGCATCAATATCAACAGCTTATCGTTACTGACAAAATCATGTCTGCAGCCTAGGATCTTTAAAAAGAAACATTAAAAAAAAAAAGAAGTGCAGCAGCCAGGGCTAAGATCCATGCCAGCTTAATGGGAGAAAGCAATGGCAAGCTAACTGATACTAGCTTTACTTATTACACTGGCTTAACCTATTTGCTCTTTGTCCTTGGAGTATTTTATTGCATATTATAAATACATAACAAGTAAACACTTCAAAAGCGTTAATAAAAAAAAATCAGGTAAAGCAACTGCCATGTCTATTAGGCTTAATGTTCCTATATTCACTTAATGGTACTGCATAACCAAAAGGTTATCCTGTCTTGCACATAAAATACATAAAAATAGCAAGTTGATTACTGAGTTTTAGAAGATACTAAATATATTTCAACAAATAAACTATTAAAAGACATAAAATTGGATTCTTAGACATAGTGTTAGTGACAGACTTCATGGACTTCAGTTTGAAATTATGTCAGAGAGGCTATCAGAAATAAGGCTGTTTTAAAGACTTTTGTGGCAGAAGTCAGTAAGATGGCTCTGGGCCTCGCTTCTCCTCTCTGCATAAGGCTGCTGGACTCCTATTTCAGAGCCAATAACTAAAAAAAAATATTAAGTCTTGCCATGCTGACTCTGAATAAGCCTTAAGTGATCTTTGCCGTAGGAATTAGGCTACAGAGCTCTCACACAGGAGCCAATAATCAAAATTGTGTTTTGCTTGGAAGTGTTTTTCAGTTCCCAGAAATTTTTAAGGGTTTGTACACAACAGTAACAAAACAGCAATAAGATCTCTGCAAGTAAATCACTTTCCTTAGCAAACCAGGAAGAAATAACAGACTGGCCTTGGTCTTTGATGTTTGAATGAAAACACCAAGTTGATATACAGTGATCCCTGTAGCCGTATAAAGTGCCCTTGGTATAACCAAGGCCCATGTATATCTGTTTGCTTCACCCATATTATGTCTCCATGTGACAGGCAAAAATGTGCCGGTCTGCTTGGCTGAATTCATTACGGGAAATAAGTGGCAATAGACTTGAAGGGGAATTTTTGAAACATGCAGGGAAAAGGTAGGAAAAAAGGAGGAGACAATTTTATTCTTTGCCTTGATGCAGCATCACTTACTGCATTACTTTTTCCTCCTCTAATAGAGTAACATCTCTGTTTTCCTAATGGAATAACTTAAGGCTCTCTCCTGCCACAAAATAGCTGGTTATGAGTTCCTGCTCTATTACCTATCAACCTAGAATATATAATAATATAATACATCCATATAATTATAGATAATAATACAGAGTAGAAAACATCACCCATATGATTGAAGTTTTAAGTCCTGTCTGATTAGGACTTCATGCAAATTACTTAAGTTAGACCATTTCCCTGGGCAACATGGAAATCCCATCCTCTCCCCTGCCTAATAACTTCCTGTCAACTCATCTGTCTGTCTCTTCGAACTTGGCAGAAGCTGACTGGCTCTTTTCCTTTAGACCAGCTTTCACCCTAGGCTCTCTTGCCCTTGAGAAGAGGAAGGGCTGGGAAGGTGACAGACGAAACTGGGCCAGATCCCTCCCGTTGCCCCTGATATCTGTAGGAGTGGCAGCTGCTGTAGGAGAGGAAAAGGAAGAGAAAAGTGCTGAGGAAAGGGAGAGATAAGGAGAAGCTGTAATGGACCACAATGCATAAACATGCAGGTGTGTAAACTACTAAGACAAAATACTCAAAGGCAAGAGGATTAATAGGAGGCATCAAGGTAAAATTGGGCCAAGTGGAACGACATCTACACAAAGAGACCTAACTGAACAGCTCGGAATAAAAATAACAACCTGCCTTGCCAGCCACATTCTCCCCTTGGCCCCCAGCTGTTTCCACTTCCTTAACATATGTTGAACCAAATAAAGTGTTTACTAATTTCCCATCCAGCTTTTTCAAAAAAACACAAGTGCACACACTGCCAAGGCCGGAAGAAGGTAAAAAAGACCAGGCAAGAAGAACAGTAGAAGATAAAACTCAAGTGTTTAATCAGTGCTTTTCTCTGGGGGTTTCTGCAGGTCTCGCTTAACTACTTCATTACCAGAGCTGGCACCGAGATGAACAGCCTCAGGTAGCGGTTTTATGGAAGCCAGGTGGATATCCAGGGCAAAAGATATCAGAGTGGGATCTGTTCTCTCCACAGGGGAGTCTGACTGGCTAGTAATGATCATAGCAAAAAATAATAACTACAACATATCTGTCATTCATGTTCTAGAGGAGGTGCCTGAAATGCAGCCCCCTGCACAATCCAGAGGCAGAGATTAAAAGCACCTTTTTCCAGTTTTCTCCTTTTAGCAATTCTAATAATAATAAAACAGTCAAAAGCTCTAAGTATATTTGCTGTTTCTCTATCACTCTTCCATCAGCACAGCTCAACGATAATTAATGCATGATTCCCTGGCAGCAGTTATTCTGGATTCCCTGGCAGCAGTTATTCTGTTTATTCATGAGCCCAAGTTAATAACCCAAACCAGTAATTCCAAACTGCTAATTCTCACCCGCTTGTACTGCATAAACAGCAACAAAGCAGATTTATTCATTCAACGGGGAGAGAGGGAAAGAACTGAGACCAAAAGAAGAGCCTTGTTCATATTCAAACACTGCTGCTGAATGTGGTGCAGTTGTGTACAGCTGGTGTGCCTCTCTGCACTCTTCATATTGATGCAGCTAGCTGCAAGAACACACTGTACCTGTAACAGAACCTCCCTATCTTCATAAAGATGTTCGCAGCCTAATCCATTCAGATGTAACTGTTTCTGTCTCAGTCATGCTTTCACAAGATAACTCAAAAGACAGTGAGAGAGCTCCAGCCAGCGACGGAGCACAGAAACAAATTTCCCTTGGTTCCTTTTCTCAGGCTTTTCCTTGTGACCACAATTTCGATGGAGCAACAGGTAGCAAAACAGATGAGTTAAAAACTGCAATTAAAAAGTAATCCTGGGATTAGCAGGTTTAATGAGTCCAAATCCCTGGAGTTTTAATGAAGTAAAAACCTGGAATAGTAGCATGCACCTCAGTCTACAGAGAGGTTTGTGTTGAGTTTGAAGCTTCAGCATTTATTTTAAGTGCTTTGTTTCCTACTATCTCCTGTACCTAAGATGATTCAGTCAATGAGGGAGAAGAGCCTTACATTGTAAAACTTTTTTCTCAGCAGGTTTCCAGTCAGCATGCAGCAACTACAAAGCAGAACAGGGAAGAATCCTTTTTCCATTGTAAAAGTGAGGATCTTTGTTGCTTCCACATCTGCTGAGCAAGAGGGGTAAATACCCTCATCTGAAATCTCAGCTGATAGCTCTTCACTCTAAATCTGCAGCATCTGGGTAAGTAAAATCCATCAAGGGAAGTACAAGGGCATACAATCACATTTCTTTTCTGTCGATTAGGGTGACTACTGCTTGTGAAGAGCCCTGCCTCCCTGCCTTGACATGCTGCTTATAGTCAGATTCTCTGGAATCAGAGAAAACACCATGAAAAAGCAGAGATTTTTTCCTTCCTCTTTCCAGTTACTGATCTTTCAGTTGTCAGTGAGTCCAGCACTGCAGCCTAAGAGAGGACATGGGTAAAGGAAGTTTTCAGTGTCCTTATCCTTCTGCTTCCTGGTATCATTCAGATCCAACGTGACTTCCAGTGTCTTGCAAAGCAGTTTCATGGCTGCTCTCATCCATTCTCATGCCCTATAATCCAGAACACGATACATCCCAGCCATGACCCTCCCATCCTCCTCTTGGAGCTGTGGCTCTACAGGCACAGCAGAGATTCATTAAACAGAGGATATTTCCTTGGGCTTTCTTCAGTACCTCTTGTTCCTTCTCAAGAATGGTAAAGGAGTCTGGATAATGAGCCCCAAAGAACTAATTCACAGGAGCTTGCTATGGGAGGTAGAGTGATTAAAAAGGGCTGAAAAGCTTACACAGCAGCTGCCAGCCCAGCAAATAGAAGTGTTCTCCATACTGAAAAATGTGGAGCACAGGTTTCAGAGCTCCTTGACAACACAGCCCTCTATGGAATAGAATGAAACAGGAAAAATACAAATACAAGCTAGTTCACTGCTGCAGTTCAGACACTTCCTGCAACATATGCAAAGGAGAAATTGAAAAAAAAAAAAAAAAGGCTATAGAAGAGTGAACTACATTATTTCAGCCACTGGATATCCCATATATGTCCCCATTTAGCCCAGGTAAGTCCAGTCTTCATCTTTCATCTGAGGACCACAGCCTATTGTACTGGACTTTCTTCCATTCTGAACCTGATCACAGAAATCTCTCCAAGAAGTGGTGTTAAAGAATACCATATTCCCTACTTTGTTTGACTCTGAATGATTAAGGCTCTTACCAGTTGCACTTCTGATGTGGTTTATTCTTAATCAGTCTGACATTGCTTTGATTTTACTTCCACAACTGCTTGATCTTGCACTGACTTGTCCTCCTGTGGCATGGGTGTTAAAGCTCCAGCCTTCAATCCCTTTTAAATTTATATGCTGTTTACATGTTCTTAAAACCTTTTCAGTTAAGGAAAGGCAATCTCTCTAAATCACCTCAGCTTACACTGAGGAAATTCTCTTAAGGTCTGTCATGAATCTCAAGGGCTACAGTTTAGGGCCATTTTTTAATGATCTTGTTTCTACTGGGTGAGTCAGAGAGGGAAAGCAGGATGAGTTTACAGAGGCAGGAAAACAAGTGCTGTTTCTTACTTCCTCCAGCTTGGTCACGCTGGAACAGATTTGTGTCAAGTTCACTGTGTTATAGGAGCAGCCTAAGGCTGTAAAACAATTTTCTTATTTCAGGGCACATGAGCTTCATGTCAGCCACGGAGCACAAAATGTGCCAGTAGCTGATAAACTTGGAGTCTCCTCTCTCTGACAAGGGCTGGCACTATCTTTGCATTCAGATGCAGCTTCACATTTGCATTCCAGCAAGGACAAGTAGACAGTACTTCTGGGTGGATACACCCCTTCCATTTGTAGTGCCCGCCCTCATCCACATCCAATTTCTTTTTCTCAG
This sequence comes from Picathartes gymnocephalus, assembly GCA_013390045.1. Lineage (NCBI taxonomy): Eukaryota > Metazoa > Chordata > Aves > Passeriformes > Picathartidae > Picathartes > Picathartes gymnocephalus. Next base: position 88,896 of record WEKY01029201.1, on the reverse strand, counting down.
GCAGAGGTCACTCATCCATGTTTTTCTTTATACCCTGCATACTTCCCTCCTCACCTCATGCATCTCTGCCATTATCTTTTTTCGTCATTTCATCCAATGAACTCTTAGAACATCCAATTTTCTCTTAGAAACCTCAGTGCACTCTCCCAGGGGCTGAAGAGATGGTAACAGAGCTGTACTGCTTCCCAAACAGTCATTTGTATTTCTACAGTGCCTTCTAGCTGTGCATCACAAAATGCCCTAAAAAGATGAGCTAAATAGATCAGCAACACTGCATTTCTAAAGAAAGGAGTGCTAACCTCTTTCCTAAGTACGTGAAACTGGGCACAGAATGACAAACTGATGTCTCCAAGATGGGTCACACAATCTCAAGGCCAGGCTTGCTATGCAACCTACATTTCTTAAATTTACCAGCCTTGCTGTGATCTTGTGCTCTGTTCAGATCTCTCCTTTCACTTCACTTTAAAATTCCTCTGTGATTCTGTATTTTATTTTGTTTAGAGCTGTTGACAACTAATGTCTATGCAATTATCAGCCCAGAGGAGTTGCAGCATTTCAGGAAAAAATATAGGGTTCTATAGAAGTATCTGAAAATATGAAGTTTGTGAGGAAACTTTAAAAACTTGAAAAAAGTTAAAAAAAAGAATTGAAAACTTGAAAAAAAAATATTGCAGGTAAAAGCTAGCAGAACTCATCAGGAATACAAACCCCTCGACCTTGCAGCCACTGTAGTGGCTCTTCCAAAGGGAGGAGACACACAGAAGTTGTTGGGTTACATGGTGTCCTTGCTGCTCTTTTGCTGGGAAGACAGGTGACCTAAGTGTTTCATAGCAGTGACGTGCTAGTGCCCCAAGGGGAAGGAAATTATTCATTCCTCATTTCTCAGCTGATTTATGACTACCTTGGCTATGATGTAAATGAGGAAGCTTGTCAAGCAGAGGAGGGAGAAAAAAAGATAAGGGGATGGGGTGACTAAAGGGGTAAACATGTAAAGAAGAAAGTAGTATTACAGATCCAAGCTGCTATCCAGACAGCACTCATGTCTTCTGCACATCCATATGGTCACCGAAGACTTCTATTTCTCCATGACACTAATCAAAGCTGCAACTGCAGCATCAGATTGCTCTTACATCCCCAGAATCTCTTCTGCAGTAATCATCCAAGTTTCTCAGTATCCTTTATTCCATGTTCTAACCCTGATTTTCACAACACTTCTATTTCCCTGCCATGCATGTTACCTATTTGACTGGGTAAGAGGCAGCTCGGGTCACGGCTGATTTAGAGCATTGAGTGCTGACAGCAGCACTTGCAGAGCACAGAAGTAAGATAAGGACTGAACTCAAACTTTTCTTCTGTCTTCTTCCTCAACGAAGTTCATGACATTTTTTAGGGACTTATCATCTTAGAAGTTTCCACTTCTGCTGAATTTGGTTGAAATTTAGAATTTATTGGTGAAATTGCAGAGCTTGATAGGCAATACATAAGCCTAATATTCAGGCAAGTTTTCCCATTTCTATATCTCGTTTTGAGCTTACATTGATCCTAGGTAAGTTATTCTTTGCCTGTTTCTTTCTATAATATAAACACAAAACAGCCAAACAGAAAACAAGAGAGAAGGTAAAGGGAAAAATAACCAGCTCACATACAAGTCTTTAGCAATTGTCAGCCAATTAATTATGGTTTAGTCTCCTTTCCTGATACTTAGACATGCTACTGATGCCAACATACAGTGTGCAGTTACCTCAGGTCAGATGTAGACACCTCCTAAATAAGAAAACTAAAGCCAATCCTGCAATGAACCTTAAGAACTGTTAAGTCATCACTGGTTTTTTTGTTCCACAGATTTGGCAAATTATTCATCCTTGTAGCTAATAACATGTCATAAAATCTCTAGTCTTGTTAGCTTTCAAACATGGAAAATCTCTTAATAGTAGGAGAGTCATTATGAGACTTTATCACTTTTTAATTGTTATGGAGACAATAAAAATTGTCACTTGCTTTCTTATTTGCTGTCCTAAGCACAGAAACATACCTGTTGTCAAGGAGGTGACAACAGGAGAGTTTCTAGACTGCTTCTTCAAATAAAACCAAGGCCAGTTATGTTACAACATGGTTTTCATTTTAATGGAGAAGTTTGAAATACTACTTCTCAGAGTGTGGAACTATCTTTTCACTTAGTGAATAATGTTCTGAAAAAAAAAGGCATCTTGCCTAAAAAGAATAAGGAAAAGTAATTTCACCTGTAATTCCTTTTTAATCTATTCTGTTGTCTCACGCATTCATGTCATGAAATGCACTGTCCTGCAAGTAGCTGTCAGGCCAACAACCTGAGGTTTAATACTTCAAAAGCAAATGCTTTGTGTATACAATGGATATTTTTTCCTGAAATATGAGGAAATATGTTAGTATGTCCCAGGTATTTAATTTGTGGGAATATGCAAAAGGTAAAGCAGGTGCATCAGTAACTATTGACTGACATCGCTGGTAGGCAGACACAAAATGGGTAGATCTGTAGAACCAGTAAAGTAGTTTAAAAAACAGAAAAAAAAAATTGGATTTGCATTTTTCAGCCTTGAGTAAGTAATGTGTCTGGGAAGACATAAAACTGAGGAAGCTGAGATGATTTGTCATACTGATCTTGAGACCTATGACAGATTACTAGAGGAAGGTTACTATATGTCAGTGAAAAGGAAATTATTTTTTTTAAAGAGCTATTTTTATGTTTCATTTTGTGCACGTGTGAATGATAATTTGTGATCAGCCTTCTTTGTTTGCTCAGTGCTGCTGAAGAATATCCCATGTAATAAGCTTGGCAAAATCCTCAATTAAATCAGGTCAAAGGAGGTCAGGGCCCAGCAACCTTTCCAGAAAGGCACAGCAGAATTTTTTTTTTTCCTACTGAACTAGAGATAAATCATGTTCTACTTCTCATAGAGGCAAAAAGCTCCTACCTTCCGTATGCTCAAAGCTGTACATTACGGAATTTCCATCTTTCAGGAGCAGAGAATGCCTGGAAGTCACAGCCATCTCCCTGAAGGCACAGCAGCTCCCATCTTTTGTCCCTGCCCAAACCCTGGTGGATGCCATTCAGAAGGGACTCGAGGTTTCTGATTTTGGAGTAAAGAATTACTTGGAGGGAATACTCCTCTTGCGAAAAAATACATAGCTTCCACATCTAGCCTGTGGGGTGGGTGCTTTACTTGGTATGTTCTTTAGTTTTGATTTCCTGACTGTCTGACTGCAACATGATGAAACCACGTTCAGGCCCAGGTGCTTGAGCTTATTTCTAGAAGCTTGAAAGCCTGAGCATGGAGAGAAAGAAATGGAAGCTGGCTCATGAACGGAATCAAAAACAGAGTTTGAACAGAGGTCCTTACACAAGACTTGAGAATCACTCCCCAGTCTTCCAGCTGGTTTATCCCTAGCTTGTACCATCAGAAAACCATTACTAGGAAAATCCATTGTACCATGCACTGAGCAGAATTGTGATGTGGGAGAAATCAACATTACCAAAACTCCTGTGGACTTGGTGCTGTGAGGTCCATTTTAGCTTTATCATCTTTTTCAGATGGTGCAGCCATACCTGGAAATCCCACCACAGGAAACAAACAAAACATTGCTAAACCTTGGTTTAAAAAACAAGCAGACCAAGTTATGATGTATTTTGTTAATGCGAACTAAAATAGTGACAATCAGATCTAAAGAAAAACCTCTAGATGTTTTCTAAATAGATTTCTGTCTCCTCATATTATTTTCCAACACTGTTTAAAGCCTGTACAAAAGCAGAGTGAAGCTGGCATTTAATTTGGTGGCACTGCATAACTCTTCTCCCTTCTCTCCACTAAAAGGTGGACTTAAACCTACTCTGAAAAAGGCAAAGTAGGAAAGAAGCAGTCACTAGTCAGCAGGTAGACTTTCCTGCCTCATGCTGGTTATTCAGCAGGTAAGCATATACATGAATCACCAGATCCAAATCGGGTGGCACTAAGAACGAATGATGCATTGGAAAAGACAGTGGAAGAGGTAAAAGGACAGCAGATGGGGCTGAAAGAAAAACCTGCACAGAAAAGCAAACAAGCACAATCATGACTTGCACAGGCTGAAAGAGAATTTGGCGTCCATGGTCCCATGCCAGGAAGGCAGGAATGAGTGGCAGTCATCTTAACTGAAGGCAGACAGGCAGTCCATCTCTCTGTTCCCAGCCATGAGCAAAAGCAGGGATTCTGGCCAGCTCCTCTGTGCCCTGAGCAGCATATCCTCTGCTGACTCAAAGCCCGCGTGCAGAGGCCTCCTTCTGCACATCCCAGGTATGCTCAGATTCCTAGAACTCCGCTATCATGTCCCCACACTGAAGTTAAAACCTACAGTGAGGAAGGGCATAACCCCTTAAGGCAGGACTGACAAAGATTAATTTGGTACAGCTAAACAAGATGCTTTCAGGGAAGAAATCTACCCTACAGTGAACATCTAGGTACAGAGCAAAGCAGTGAGCTTCAAGTTCCCTCAGGCAGCTTCTGTCTCAGAAGACAAAACTCTAACTCATTCATCTGCCTGGCACAGTGAAACCAGGTAAACTGAGACAAATATATTGAACATGACAATATTACAGTATTTTTCCAGAGTGGTGAAGGAAAAACAAGTCAGAGACATTATTCAGGTGGAGAGGACAAGAGGTGTAGCGCCACTACTTATGAAAATTACATGAAGCAAGAAAATGAGAACTCTTGCTTACATTATATGCAGTATTCAGTGCTTTGAAACTGACTGCACCAGCTAAAATGTCAGTTTCTGGTTTAGTTTACAGACTGGAACCACAGAAGAAATTGTATTGTGAACGATTTAAATTACAGTATATTGTGCTGGAACAATACACTTTAATTTCCAAGCAAATGTTACCTCCTGGCAATACCAACCTTAACCAAAACATACTTAATTTGACTATACTGGAAAATAAGATTTTTATCTCTACCATTTCATGCCAGAAAAGATACAGTTCAGATAGCAAAGGCAATGTCTGGTACCCCAAAATTCTCTGATGTTTGCTGAGATCCAATAGCTGCTTAAAACAAAGAACCACTTGAACTCCATCCATGGCACACTTGAGTCTCTCCACTTTAGAAGCAGCAAAACCTCAGGAGATCAAAACCAACAGCCTTTCTTAGAACGGGACAGTGCATATGCTAGGGAAGACAGATTACCAATAATGTGATGGGCAATGCTACAGATCCTGGTTATCTCCTGGCTCCTGATGCCTGTCAGCATGGCCTGGTGCTGAGAGCAACCATGCCACAATGCGCTGAAGCCACAATCACTGGGGCAGGTGAGACTGATTCTTTAAAAAGTATTTTTCTTAAAACCACTGCTCAGAATTTCAGAAATTATATCGAGTGGGCCCAGCTAATGAAAATGCCTGCAAGTTGCTGCAGTGATTGGATTCAGTAACACAATTAGACAAATACCACAAGGACTATTTCCACCAACAGACAGGGCAGATTTAAAGAAGAGTGTATTTTCCTATTTCTGCTTCACTGAGAGTCCAGTCAAATGCTGCCAGACTGATTGCTTGCCAAAGCTTGTTTTAAAGCTACACACATTATTTGCTGATATCACATTTAAAGAGTACATTGGAAAGCTTATATATACCATCAAATAGATCTACAACAGCTTGGTTTACATGGCCACTGCCACTGAACAAGAGATAAGCATTATGCTCACAAAATACTCCTTTAATTTCAAAGCAAGTCTTTGCCCTCAAAGAGGACTCACATTAATTTTTCTAACAATGAGATTCATGAAAGTCAAATTGATTTGCCAGAATAGCTTCATATTCATTACAGGGTTCATTGAGATATATTTATCCTGCCCTGATCAGACTGTCAGGATAAATTTTAGACACAGAAAATGAAAAAACTTTTTATGGAGAATATACCAGAAAGATGTGAGACACTGAAAAAGCACTCAGATTGGCCACAACATAATCCTAGATATATTCCTGCAAGTAACACACAGTTACTTGGTTTCACTACAGGGTGCTTTTACGCTTATCAAAAATAAGTATGACAGAGACATGATTTAAACTGACTAAAGCTTTTAATGTAATTGTATCCCATGTGATTTGAATTAATTCAACAGGACTATGTGGATAACCTTAACCCATTCAATTTGAAGCAGGTTTTTGGCTCAATGGTAACCAGTGGCCTTACAAATTACATAACACGGAAAGTCTTCTCATTACTTTGTCAGAGACCTAATACATTCTCCCCCTCTTGAAGAGGGCCAATAATTCTAACATAATCCCAGGAAATCCCATTGTTCACAAAAGATGCTGTCATCCTGACTTGCACTTTGCAGCTCCCTCCAGGTGTGGCTGGACACTTCTTAATGAAGTCACTGGAAGCCCAGGCGTGTATGCAGTGTTGCAAAGTGTTTTTCTGAGATCAAACATCCTAAAATAAAAACAATACATGGTCTTTATGCTCTCACTCCTTAGCAAGCAGCCAGCTGCCAGTACTACTGAACCTGCTGGAACACTCTTATCTTGAACCCAACAGAGCATAAAGCATGCAAGGTTGAGAGCTGCGGCAGCTACATTGCACAGACTTGCCAAGTTCTGCACCCTGAGCATAAGCTTCCCATAATGTGCTGCCTCATGCTGCTGAGGAGGGGTTCAGATGGCCACACTGCTGCTTTCAGCTCCGAGCCCCTCTGTGCCAAGAGCAGTGCATCTTTAAATCCAGAGTTTACCAGTATCTGGTGCCTGTGGGTGGAAAGGGGTGGAGGCTGTAGCTCTGCAGCCCATCCCAGAGTACTAGCCTAGATCTGTGATAAAGCCTGGGATTTAGGAGACTTGGTTTGCGTGAAGACCTGGGAGGGAGCTCCAACTGAAACTGCAAATCTTTCCCACACAGCGTCCCAGCTCCTGCCCACACACGGCGTTGGTCTCTTGAAGCCTAAGACCTGGAGGGATTTGCCTTTCTCTATCTCTTCAGGCCTCCAGAAGTTTTCCTCCCCCACTTTTGGCACTGAGCCCAAAATGCAGCTGTTCCACAGTAAGGCAACAGCTCCTCTTTCCCGGCTCCTCCCTTAGCTCAGACTGGTATCAGACATCAGCCTGTGGATCTCTTCCCAGGAGGAACAGCCAGAGTAATTAAGTTCTAGTTCTGCTTGCAGGGATCCCAGCTCCAAAGTGAGACAGTTCAGCTATGCAGACACCAGGAGCCTACATGACTGAAGACATGAACTCCACCAGTGTGTGCTGAGTGATAATTAGAGTCTCCTTCTGCACTCGATGTATCCAAGCCAGACTACAGGGTGTAAGTCTGGCTCAGTCTGATAATTCCCATATTTCTGACAGCAACTAGCCTCTCTGCTTTCATCTCTCATCTTCTTCCTGTTTCTTCCATCTTTAAAAGCCAAAGCTTTCCCTTGAGCATACAAAACCCCAAGGACATCTGTTACAGATTTGAAGATGCCTGAAATTGTATATATAATCTTTTAAATGTTTGTTTGATTACTGGAAGGCAATTTACTGTATAAAAACCATGGATTTAAATTGAAAAACAAGCTGCCTACATCAGGCAGGGAAGAACATAGCTCAGTTTCATACAGCTCAGACATTTACCTACCACTTCCAGAGAGGGTTGTCACACTTAGGATCACTGCACCCTTCAGAGGTTATGGAGGGGGTCTCATCTCTCCTTTCATATTATAAAGGAGGGTGAGGGAATACTCTAGGACAAGGCATAAAAATGTTTTCAAGTGATGTTACAAGAGCTTCCCAAAGTCAGATTCACCTGCTATTTAAGAAGAAGTTAAAACTGTGGAGGAGGGATCATCTCAGTAGGTTTAGAGGCACATTTCCTGAAGTATTCAGAAAGACTATTAAGAGAGAAGACAGCCTTCAGTCCCATCTTCTCTCCACTCTAAGCTGGGAGTCCCAGTAGATTTCATTTTTTGGCTGATAGGCTTCTAAAGAGAACAGGACTGTACATGGAGTATCTGCCTGCATATTTCTTTAATTCCTCTCCCCCAAAAGTTTAGTTATTAGGAAATACATGGTGCTGTTTTATGTACAAGCCTCCTCTTCTAGACTCGAAGACACTAAGGCAGAGGATCTGTAGGGCAATACAAAACCAGAGAATGGTACCAAGACCGAAGAGTCACAGAAGACTTCTGTAATGGATTGCCACCTAAAAGATGTTTTTCTTTAGAAGGCTGACCTAAAAAATTGAATAGAAAGGTAGAAGAGAAGAGAGACTCAGATGGGGTTATACTGTAATTCCCAGTCTCTGAATGCACTTCACATATTCATACTCTTGCTCCAGATAAAAAAAAAACCAGCTTCTGCTGTCACACCTGGCTGAACCTCCATCTGTCCTCCCAAATACCTTTTCTCTCTGGGGCAAACACACTCTCCCAGCATTTTCTTCCTTCTTTCTGGGAGATAAGTCATGCAGCAGAACCAGGAAATTAGTAAAACCTATCTGGCAAAGGGCAGTGTTGAATAATACCCCACCCTGCCCAGTGCACCCATGCCATCCCACCGTGACCAGACTGCTCTGAACAGTGTTCAAACACATGTTCCCAAAGGGAAGGTTAGACAGCATCTGGCCCAGCACAGATAAATGCTCAGCAGCTGTGCAGCACCTTGTTTGCTGCTGCGTGACAGCACAGCTCCTCACAGCCTGGGTGCCTGGGAGAAGCAGGGGGAACTAGGACACTGCTGAGCAAGAGTCATGGGCCCAGAGAGATTACAAAAATGAGAAAATATCCTCTCACTCTGTCCTCAGGCTCTTGTGGACACTTAGACACATCAGCAACACTGCGTGCAGGAAAAAAGAGTGGTGAGAGCAGGCTGGAACCATTTCACCCTGGGATGATAAACAACTCTCAGAGGCTATCCAGGGGATTAACAGAAAGAAATCAGCATAGGAGAAGCTAATAGGGTAAAAGCAGTGACAGGAAATTACTCCATCAGTAACTGCTACCACTTTAACTCTCCCAAGTGCAGCTTTTCCCTCCTCCACATTCCCCTACCACCACGCACACACTTTTTATTTCACATCAGGATGCAGGTGTGATAGAAAGGAAAGTGCTGCAGGAGAATCCTGCTCTGCTCCTAACAATGGTTTAATCTATTTGACAAGCCCTCCCCTTAGGCTTTCCCCCGCTAAAAATAATCAACGCTTCAGTCTTTCATAGTTTATCCTTAAAGACTGTGGGATCAGTGCTTTATTTCCTCCTTCAGCCAAATGCTTTTCTTTCTTCACATGGGAGAACTTTTCCTTCTGCCTTGCACCACCACAGGCTTTGACGGATGCTCAATACTCAGCACATGCAAGCTCAGCAAGAGCCACAGGCTAGTCTGGCTGAGGTGGTGTCAGCCCTGCAGTCCTCAGCGTTGCTCTGATTTCTGCTCCTTAATTTTAACCACATCAGGCATAACCACACTACCCAAGGCAGGCTTTCTCCTTAGCTCCAGGTGCAGTCAGTAAGGGGATACATGCAGAGCATGTACAGCTAATAATTTCCTATTGCTGTGATTTATGAAAACACCAAAGAATAGCTGGTAAAATTACTGTGGAACTGCATCTTTCAAGTAATGCACTTCTGCAAAACAGTAACCACTCTCTACCACATATGCCATGAATTCATAAAACTTCCTCCTTGTTTAGTTCTCAGTGCTCCCTCTGCTTCGGTTTTTCCCTTTAGCAACTCTTTCAAGGTAAAAATTAAAAGTATTTTGTCAAAGTCAGTTTCTTCATCAACTGCTCTGTATTGCCTCCAGTGAAAAAGTACAAAGCAGTGTACATTAGGTTACACAGCAAGGAAGCACAAAATAATCACATTAACTGGAGAACTTTCAGTCATATTTATAAAACCATTAGACAAACAACTTTGTAAGAAGTCTTTCATTTAACTTATATGAATTTATCTTTAAAAAACCCCCACACTGTATATTCCATCTAGTGCCTTGCATTTGTAAGAAATTTTCTTCTTTGTGAGTAGAGGAGCACAGAATATAGACAGAAATCCCTGCCTGGGAACACTTTCTATTTTCAATTAGACACCTGAAATCCTCTTCAGAAGTAATTGAAATGCTGAAAAGAGCATACAAGACAAATTTTACATTCAAGCATAAAATATTTTCTTGCTCAAGTGCATAGAGTTCATTGCTGTCAGTCTGTCCAGTGTTAAAATATTTCTGCTGTGTTTATCTATTCTTTCTTGGTCTCCTACTTTCCTAGTACCCTTTCAGCATCCACAACTATTACAGGAAGAATATATTCATGATTGATGATCAAGTACAGATAAGGTTTAATCACAGATAAACTGGAAAACTGATGTAAGCAGCAAATTTAAGATTATCAGATCAAGATTATCATGGGCTTCTCTAGTAATTTTCCCCTTCATTTCCGTTGTAGATTATCGCACAGTAGAAATCCCACCATTCATTCACTGACAGAAAAAATATGGGAAGTGATTTATCCAGTGTTACAAGGACAAGAGTTCCAGTGTTGTATCTTAACTTCCTGACTGAATCTTCCATAAGGAGAATGTTCCTTCATTTGACGTTGGCATCTGACTGACTCACTGCTTAGCCAACCAAGTAACTCCTCCACACCTGCAGACAAATCCAAGCCTACCTTCCCCCAGTACACAATTTTTGTTGTAACACAACAGATCTAGCCTGAACACATGCCTTCTAACCTGTGTTACACTCCCAGATCTTCTTGCCCTTCTATGCTCCCATTAGGTTTCTTAGGTTACTACACTTAATGTTAAAAGGTGGCTTGTACTTACTTAACAAGTTATCTAAAATCCCAGGCTTAATTTTCCCATGACTCATGGAAATAGAGAGAGTTCTAGTTTTCATACACAGCTCATTCCAAAATCCTTTAAATAGAGGGCAAATGAAGATTTATTTCTGAGATAAGATGGGAGAAGAGGGAGGGAAAAGGTTTTTTTCACAGTTTTCTCATTCTTATGTTAAATAATTCCTTCATGACTGATCCATATCTGAAGGTAAAGAAAGAAGGAGTGGCCTTTTTCTCTCAGGCAAACAGCAGAAATTAAAGAAGTCTACACTCTTCACTCAGAGGACAACCATGCCTTGTGTTTCTCATGAGCAAGCAAGAGCTTTTGAGCAGGCTGGAGTTGGGTCTGCTTCTCAAGGGACAAGTGTCTGTGTGTCTTGCCTTAGCAGCTGGCCAGCCAGGATTGCAGAGGTCTGGAGAAGAGTATGAAGACCCACAGGGAGGAAGGGAAATATGTGGGGAATTAATTCAATGAAAGGAAATGGCTGAAAATTAGTGACCATATTCTTATTTGATGACACCTGTGAACCTGACAGTCTGCTCCGTGACTAATGGGAAACTTTGCATCTGTATCATTGCAAAGCATGTGTTTTATCTAGGTAACTAGATAAAACTGGGTCCCTTCTACAGCAAAGAAAAACCCCACCTATACAAGCCTGTCAGAGCTTGGATGAAGTGAGTATTCACCCTTTGCATTTACAGTCAACTCTTAAGTTATTGAAGTGAACGACAAATTCAGTCTTCGTGCGTGGTCCTTTTTTGATCACAGATAACACTCCGCTTTTAACTCTCAGATGCATATTCCTACATCTGTGATTTGGGTAACAGAGTGTGGTTAAAGGTAACTGGAGGAAGAAGACTTAAGGAGCCAATTTATTTCCAGGCAAAGGTTCTCTCCTCCTGTATGGTGTTCTCATGCCATCTAGTGGTACAAAGGCAATGGGAGCAAATGTAATGGAGCACGTCATGTTTTCTTGCCAATTAGGAGCATCTGGGGATAAAAAAAAGGATTTTATCTACAAAAGGTTAGGGGAAAGTTCCTTCCATATGAATAGACTTTCTCTGAGAAGTTAAACAATAGAGTTGCACTTATGTATGCGGCCCTTAGAGAGCAGAAAAGGACTGCCAGGTTAGTTATGCGGTTCATACACAAGCTGAAAAAAAAGAAATATTATTGAAAACATCATTTACTCTTTTCTTACAAAAGGTATTTTAATTCTGGACTGGGATATTGGCCTGCAGGCAACACTGTCTGCTATTACATCAGTTGACTCTGAATAATCCATGCAGAAAATAATATTTCCCCATTTAGCTGCTCACTGAAGGACTCTGCTCTCCTGGATCTAAGGGACAGGAAGAAAGCACATTCCTCTCAAAATACAGGTCTTCTGCATGACTGTGTAGGTTAAAATACGCAGCCTTCAGTCAAGAGGGACCCTCATGCTCTGAAGGAGCACCCCACAGATAGCAGGCATTTATGCAGAGAATCCATCACCATCCATGGCTACTCTCCATGCAGATTTTCATAAATCAGTCACGTTTAGTCCATTCTGCCCTGAACCACCAGCGAGTGGTGCAAAAACCACAAAGTGACAACCCACAGACAGCTGACATCAGCACAGAATTAAAGGTAAGTGAATTCTGCAGCAATTTTTAATCCAGACCTGGTTGCAAATGTTCTGCATTTGATTCCTGCAGGTGGAAGTGTAGTCTCCTACAAAACATTTGTCCAGTATAAGTCAGTTAGCAGTCAAGCTGCATTGCTTTGTATTATGGGTCTACCTAAACTTATAACACTGCAGTCTCATATGGAGTAAGCACTGTGCTGGCTAATTACAGCATCAATTACAAACTGTTTTCAGCTGCTAATCAAATGATCCACAGAACATCAATTACGTGCTAAAGAAATTCTCTACTAATCCCAAATAATTACATTCTTGAACTTTTCAATTTGTTCATCAACAATTTACTAAATTAAATGAGAAGGTAATATTCACAGAGAGTGTTTATTCACCTTGATTTGCAGGAAAGGAGGGGCCTGCCAGATTTCTCCTGTCAGTTAAAATACACAACAGTTGACAGGAGCTTGCTCTAACCTTTGTTTATTACCTCATTCATACTTCTACTTGTATTTTGTCATCTAATTATAAACCGATAGTATAACCAACCCAGCTAAAAGACAAACTTTGGAGTCAGAACCACTTTTTGTTACATATCTAATGGAGTTCAGGTGCTATACCCACACAGATTAAAAAAATCACAGTAAAAATAGAGAAAGATTGAGATCTTGCTCTTGACCTTTGCTTGCTGTTTTCCTGACCCTTCTGCCAGCTCAACACACTTTGCATAGTACTCATGCTTGTTCTATTGAGAACAGGAACACCATGCTCAAAGCTCAAAAAGTACGTATAGCAAAAATATACTGTGAGGTGACAGATATGAAATGAAAGACAGAAAAGAAATTGAGGTCAAAACCATAAGAAAATAGATAAACTAGAAGCAGATACTATTTTGCTGCTCTTCATTTATCATGAATGCACTCAAATTGTAGCAGGTATACGGGAGAAGCAACAGTTAGAGACTATCCTGTATAAAACATTCTTATCTCCTGATAAGAACCAAGACAATTTTTAAGAATCCTTCTGACCTTAGAGCTTTTTTCCAAGATTTAGTTCTGTTCCTTCCAAAATCAACGTTTGGTGTTTGCCTAAGATTTCCTTCCTGGGAAAGTGGCAAAACTGCAGCCACCTAGGAAGCACCAATCTGTAACACATGAGGCAAGAAGAGTTCTGCTGTGCCACACTCTTTATCTATGCTTTATATGTATACATACACCTCTTATACATAGATATTCACATGCTCTTGCACAGCCAGACTTAGTGGTCACAATAAGAAATCTCTCTGTCATGTACCATCCTTTGACCTTTGATTTACAATGCTGTTGTAGCAAACTGAGATATTTGAGGAGCAATGTTCTTAAGGTTTGTGCATTATGTTTGTCTGTCAGATCTTACTGAGCCAATGAAAGGAGCCACCATGCCCTGTTCAGTGCATAACATATCCTTGCTGAAACAATCTGGAATCCTACATAGAGATGATCAGTTGTTGCTTTGGCATCCTAGTAGACAGTTTGGAAATACAATTTCTTATTTCAAGGGCAGTCTGAAATACAGTTCAGCATGAAACAGGTCCTAAATCTCTTTTAAGTGATTATACTTGCATGTGCTGCTTTGGTCTCCAAAGCAGGGAAAGAAAATAACCACAATTCTTTTCATGCTTCTTGAAAGTTAATCAAAATGATTCAGGATTTTCAGTGGCTTTTGATTTCTAAGTAGATAATGTATTTATAAATATTACATTTTGAAGTTTGTTTTTCTTCCCTTTGCAGGACCATCTACTACTAAAGTTAATTGATAATTCAACTGAGTTTAGAGTTGAGGATGCTCTTACTTCATACCATTTTGCAAAACCATAAAATATGTGATCACTTAATATTTAAATTTAGAAAGCTACATATAATGCCCATCACTTTATTGATCACACCACTTTTTTGCTTTGACCAATATTTATATTTCACTGACTTTAAAATTATTCTTCTTCCAATATGTTCTTCATTTTCATTTTCCAGCATAAAGGGAAATGGAGACAATATTAAAGAATGAGCTGCTGTATTGTATTAAGTCTAAAAAGTACCCTGAGAAATAAAAGGCCCTGTACCAAAGAGGAGTGGTGCCACAACTGTCCTGCTTGACAGCGGCTAAGTCATCGCTCATTAGTAGCTTTTAACACATAACTCCAGGAGTAACACAGATTTTTCAAGGGTCACTTAGTCTCCTGAAATGTAGTCAGATCTAAATTTAGTGCATACCAGTTCACAAGCAGGAACAAACAGAATGGCCAATGTAGGAAAGCTCTTTTTCTCCTCAGCTCCTTGACCCCTTTGTGTGGACACTTACTCATTGCCTGGCAATTGTGACGTGTCTTGCTCTGTTTCTTTTTTCTTCAGTCATAAACCACAAAGAACAATTTTACAGGTACCTTAGTACTGAAAGCAGACTGAGATCTTCAGACTGAAAAAGGGGTAACTTATATCACATTTCGTATTTATTTGCCCCAGGAAGGCAAAACCAGCAGGTTGTTGTTAACCCTTCCACTTGGTAATGCTACCTGCATAGAGACATCTTTCACGCAAGCTACTGGGGAACATCATATCTCTTTGTCCAAGAGTGGTACCTTGGCATTAGTCCCACAGAGAATTGGCTGTGACAGCCTTCTCCAAGCTGAATGAATAATTGTCATCCTATGAGTGAGTGAAAGCAATAGTTTGAAGATGTTAAAAGCCTTCTGACATTTGGCCATTTGCACTACAAAAACAATGACACAAAATCTTCATTAAAATCCAGTGCACAATCTACAGACCCATGTCTCTACTGCATATACAACTGAAAAAAAAGGCAGCCTATTAAAGGAGATCCTCTCTTTGAAGCATATCTGTGTTGTGGGTCTCCACAGCTGTGCTTTTGTCTATCTGCTTCTCAATATTCACACTTTGAACTTGGTATTTGTGAGAGGTGCTCCTCAGGATAACTTCACCAACATTGTCACATTGTAGGGTAAAACTGTTGTACTCTGGTCTCACCCTTTCAAGCTAAGTCACTTGTGACCTCAGTTACAAGATCCTACCCTCAACTAACACACAAGAACTTACCTTCAGGCACAGAACAGCTCCTCATAAAAAAAATTTCAAGAGTTATCTAAAAATCCTTCAAATACCTCATGTCTCAAATCTGTGTCTCAAAAAACTTGGTAAATGATGTCTTGAGGTCATGGTCATTATCCATCTTGCTGATCAACACTGCTTTCCCTTGTCTTACACTGTGTTACCTGGGTCTTGGAATGCCTTTGTTGTTTCTACCAGAACTAGTTCCACTCAGTTCCAGTCTTGTAGCTAAGTTAATACACATATACAACATGGAATAGGATGTGATATTTAACTGGTAACTTGCTGCTGCACTGATTCAAGCTTCAATGACTCTCCTCCATCTTAAATTTGAATAGACCTGTTGCCCAGCTCTCATGCCATTAAGTGTTGTCATTATTTGCACTTCACAAGCACAGGAGATTTCTATCTATATGGGCAAGGGCTTGGCTCTCATAAATGCCTGATATAGGTAATGATAGCCAAAAAAAAAAAATTAAATTCCTTGAGAGTTCTAAGTCATGAATACAGTGTCTATTCTACTTTGACTAAGCTCAGGTGGGTGGAAATCTTCAAAAACAATACAGCAGCCCAACCTCTTCCTAATGATCTCCATGGAGGTCTCATCAGTGACACAATATGATGCCAAGGCTAAGCCCTTCTGGAAACAAAAACTTCTTAGGACCTGCATGTGCTGGCAGAATTAGCATTTGCATTTTCATTTCTTTCAAGTCTTTTGCTGGGAGCAGTTTATTAATGCTGTGGATTCATGTTTTGTCAGTACCTGGCAACCGAGTACAGCTGATCCTGCCTTGGAATACAAGCTGGATTATTTCTCAAGATTGATTTTTCATGGACCCATGAGATCTACGTAGCAATCAAAGAAATGAATCAATCAGATGCTGACTGCACATCTACCTGCTTAAATGTCTTTGAAGTGCTGCAGCTTAATCAGAGTAAAACCACAACCTGAGGTAGGGGCTTGTGTGCTTTTGTTTATTTGGGGTACACAGCACTAAGTTGATATCTCCTCACACCTAGAAGTTGCTTTACTTTTATTGTGCTAGTGTAAATTTGTATGGTAAGAAATGCTCAAACACACAGCTCATAAATTATAGCTTGTTCATCCCTCTGCACCAGCTCAGACCCAATAACTGTGCCCAGGAACAGTTATTTCTGTCAAATTCAAATAACAGCATTTAGATTTAAACAATTTGCAAAGAAACTAAATACTGACAACCTGCTATTTTCATCAAGCAGAGAGCACTTATATGGTTACTGCAGCCCAGCTAATTTATAGGAATCTTGAACTTGATCACATAGTTATGGAGGAGATGGGCACTTATACCAGCGTAACAGAGTCCTCAGACCCTGCACTCTGAATCACTAAGATTTAAAAAAAAAACAACTTTCTAGTTGCATCATTTGGGTTCTGGCTCACCTGTCTTGAAAAGAAGATAGTGGAGTGGGTAAGGTGGTGCTGCTCCAGGAACAATGCTTCCCTGCCTCACGGCATAACCAGCTGGATTGCTAATGAAGCACCAGCTGCAACACCTTCCAGCTCCTTGTTCCAGGGCAGTCTGAAACCAATGCCAGTTCAGTCATCCATGCAGTGGGAGGAGATGAGCAGCTGGCCATGGTTCCAACAAATGTGATACTTATTCCTTTAATTATCTGGATTGTCATGCAACCCACCGTGTCGCACCTGATTTCAAGAGCATTTGTCTGAAGAATTTCAGACAGTGAGAGTCCTTGAATACACACGAATTTGTCCACACGGTTCAAGGAAGAAAGATCTCAAAAATGGGGAGAACTAGTTGCTGTCTGCAGCTATCTGAAGGGAAGATACAGGGAAAATGAAGCCAGACTTCTCTTGGAAATGCACAGCACCAGGCCAACAGGTAATGAATACTAGTGGAGGCACAGACAAGTCCATTTAGATAGCAGAAAAAACATTTTCTACCTTGAAATTGAACAAATGCCATCCATAGTTAAGTGTAAAATAAATTCGAACCTGTGTTTTACTCAACAGTGTGTTGCATGGAATGGCAAAATTTATTATTATTTAATTGTGTTTTAAGTAAATACAGCGCACTTATTAGAGAACAGTGGCAATTCCTAATAGGCTTGTCACAACAGGAGCCTAATTGATTTACAAGCGACTCTGCAGTATCATCAGCAGTAGTAATACTACTGAAGTATTTGCATTTGAATAAGCATTTGTAAGGGAGGGAAAAAAGGAAAAAAAAAAAAAAGCAGCTTATTTTACTTACCTTTCATGATTCTGGAAATGCATTTTGGATAGAATCTTTCCCATCTAGTAGGTGTGAGGGCTTGAGTTTTTTCAACTATTATGTGTATCTTAGTTTTGAGAATTAACACATAGAGAAAAAAGCTAACCATTAATCTTCTTTGGTGTGAAGAGGTATATTGGTATATACCAATGCTTTTTACTATGACAATTTTTTGTGTACTTTTTAAACTGCTTTAGTTCTTTGTTTTTTAGTTATGAAACCACACTAGAAATAGCCTTATATATGCAAGCTCCTGCTGTTTGAAACTGAATTCATTTAGTAAAATTTCTCTGAGTGCCATCTATTTTGCAGACTGCGACCAGGCAGAAACAATTTATTTCCATAGCTGAGAGTTTATTTCTGTAGGAAAGATTGCAACGTGACAGGGATTCAGTCCTCCCCCATTGATGTGAATTCTGAATTAAAACATAGTAGTACCAGCAGGTACAAACTGCTTGTGAAGGGTCGTGATGGGACAGAGCAGCATTTGCACAGAAGGAAAACCTGCAGCAGTGACTTTAATATGTATTACTGATAGCTGGGCACCTGCAGCTGATCAGCCTTCATTTGGTTCAGCCTCCTACCTCCCTTACTAGTTTTTAGACCTTGAAAGTGTGTAGACTAAGGACTTCCTTTTTCTTATCCTTTTTTCTTTTTTAAATTTTATTTGACCGTAGGCCTGCATAAGAAATTTCCTGCCGTAGCTGTACCACATTGAGAAGGTGAAAGAGGCTAGATGAAGAAACAGATGAAGACATTGCCATACCTGCTAAATACCAGCAAAAATGGTCTGTTAATGAGGAAAATAGTTTTTTCCACTGGATACAGATGCATTGATGTGGCCAAAATCTGTACCTCTGCAAAACATTATCCCCTCCACTTGCTCAGCTGATAAGTGATGGTAAATGGGATTTGACTTGTAGAGTCATAGAACGGTTTGGATTGGAACAAACTTTAAAGATCATGTAGTTTTGATCCCCCTGCTGAGCCTTCCACTAGACCAGGTTAGACTTCAGATAAGGAGGAGTGAGTTAATTCAGAATCACAGAATATCCTGAGCTGGAAGGGACCCACAAGGATCATCCAGTCCAGCTCCTGGCCTTGCACAGCACCACCCCCAAGAGTCATACCAGGTGTTCAAGAGTGTTGTCCAAACGCTTCTTGAACTCTGTCAGGCTTGGTGCTGTCACCACTTCCCTGGGGACCCTGTTCCAGTGCCCAGCCTGGAACACCTAATACCAACCTAAACCTCCCCTAACACTGACACAACTTCAGGCCATTCCCTCGGGTCCTCCCTTCGCCACTCCTTTGGATGCTCTCTAACAACTTTGTCTTATATTGTGGCACCCAAAACTGCCCCCAGCACTCGAGGTGAGGCCGCCCCAGTGCAGAGCAGAGCGGGACAATGCCCTCCCTTGCCCGGCTGGCGATGCTGTGCCTGATGCCCCCCAGGACAGGGTTGGCCCTCCTGGCTGCCTGGGCACTGCTGGCTCATGTTCTACTTGCCATCAACCAGGACCCCCAGGTCCCTTTGCGTGGCACTGCTCTCCAGCATCTCATCCCTCAAGAACGGCTGAAGCCAATTTGTCTGAATTCGCCTGACGTGATCAGGGTGGGGAAGTGTTCCCCAGAACAGAGAGTCCTGCAAGGAAGGACGCGTCTCTTTCAGCGTTTCCCCTCTCGCTGCTGGTGGAGCCGGCGGGACCCGCGGCCCCACGAGGGGGCTCTGCCCGCCCGGGCATCGGCAGCGCCGACGCTTCCAGCGCCGCTCCCAAACCCCTGGTTGCGCCTGACAGGAAAGCACCTCTCACGTGTCAGGGTCTCTAAAGCAGTTTCAGGCTGTTAAACTGCTACAGTTGTAGGTATGAACAGGATAACCAGAACAGTAGTTCCCTCTGCGCTGCTTCCAGTGGAAGTACCCGTCATGCCTTGGATTTTAACTTTCATATTTCTCAAATCCTGTAGTGTTTAGTGTGTAACTCTGAACTGTCTTGTAGCCTGTTAGCTGCTGCTCTCTCAGGCTATGATAGATAACAAGCCTCTCCAGGCCTGTTCTTCAAGGACATTCGGACTGTGCTGGGCCCAGAATGTGTAAACCAACATCTAGAGAAGGGGGGGCAAGCTGGAGAGAATTACATCAGTAGCTAAAGTTTTAATTGGCGAATTTATGTTGATATACAAATGGATCAGAACCTGTAACTATGTCAAGAACTTGTGACTGGTCATCCATCTTGGGGGTCCACCTTAGGGTGCAGTGGCACCTGTGGCTCCCCAGGGTGTGCCTTTGAAAGCTTTCAAATAAATATCCACCTTTATTCTCTTACTCCTGTCTAGGCTCTGTTTCCAGGTAGCCACTTCAGGCATCACCCGGGGTACGACTGATCTACCACATGATCTAACCATGCCTGGAACATGTATAAATAAATGGTAACAAGCAAAATACTTGAATGCTTTTTTTTCTACTTAAGTTCCCCCAAACTAAGACAGAACTAAGTTCTTGTAGCTGCAGAAGTGTAAGAAAGCCTGGTGTAGAGAAAGTTTTTGAGATCAATCAAGTACAGAAATCCTACCGTATAGGAGGAAAACGGCATCTTTCGACACACAGCTGAACGCAGTAAAGGGGAAGGGGCATTTAAACAGCACGCAATGATCACTATAGGACAGCTGAGTTTGACCTCTTTGTATCTTTTAATACAACTTTCATTAAAATTCTTAAGTTAATATAACTGTGTAATGGCAATCACAAAAGTAAAAGGAAAATATATATTCCAGTTCAAGGACAGATTTGTCCCCACAATGCATGAGAAATTCAAGTGATGAAGGTCATTTAAATTCCATATACCCTGAAACAATGCCCTGGTCAGATAGGTAACAGCAGCTGTCAAAGGCACAATGCTTGACTGCTCACTGCTGTTAGTAGATCACTAGCACTAAAAGAAATAGAGGTGTAACCAGCCAAAGCAACAGCGACATAGGGGGACAATGCACAGAAACAGCTGTGACAACTTCAGCTGTCAGCAGGGATGCTCTCCTTCCTCCCGGCACTGGGCTCACATGACCACCATGATGTCTTCCAGCGGCTTCCTGGTCAGTGCAGGCACAGTGGCATCTTTTTTGGGATAGCCAACGGGGAGCAGCAGGAGCAGCTTCTCATTTGCTGGGCGCTGGAGCAGCTGCCGGAGCTGGGGGCCGCAGTTCAGGGGTGTGGAGGTCACTGTGTACAGACCCGCGTTCTGCAGCAAGACAGACAGCAGCAGTGAGACACAGGTCTGTGCTCTGGGTTGGGTTGTTCCCACCACACCTGTACACATCCTCCTATTGACTAGTCCAGAAATGCTGCTTCGTTAGACCTGCTGCAGGCTTTAGAACACCTGATTTACTACAGCCTCAGTGGTACCATGAAAGATGCCTGCTCTGCTTACAGAGAAGCTGAGTGGTTATCCACAACAGCAGCAGCACAGTCTGCCTGCCATGTCTGTGTGCTGTACAGCCAGAGCCTGCCTGCCGTGCTCAGTGTGATGGGGAATCCATGGCCACAGGGAAGTTGAGAAGCGGTTGTGGGGATATGATTGGAATGTCACCCCATGGGGCTGGGCGTTGGACGAGATGACCTTGAAACATCCATTCCAAACCAAACTATTCCATGATTCCGTGATCTGGCTCATACAGAGAACAGTTTTTCAGTTCTTGCCTCCATACAGCTGGCAGGAAGATGCCTCACAGCCTTGTAAGGCTCCTCCTTGAGCTCCTCCTCAAAAGCAGAGACAGGGGGCACAGGCTCTGCCTCAGAAGTTGTCACACGAGTCTGTTGGCATCTCTCACAGTGGCCATTGTTATGGATTACATCAGAATCCCAAAATAAGTCTATGCATCACTCTTCCTCTCATACAAAATCTCACAAAAACCCTAAAAAAATCTGACAAACAATAAAGAGCTGACATCATCCAAGGTATGACCACACAGCTGAGTTGCTTCCTGAGAGCTGCACGTGTGGATTTCAGTCTCTCTGTCTATGTAATGCAAGCATTTTGGGAGGCTTTGAGATAAAAAAGTCAGCCAGGGAGAGGTGCCCAGGAAATGCACCTGTCATACTAAGTAATCTCTACGATCTCAAAAGGAGAAGAGTTAATAGTGATGGTGCTGAATGCTGCCTGAGGAGCAGCAATGCATGGAAGAAGTGTCATTCAAAACAGAATGGAGGAGAAATGGCAGTGCCTGGTAGGAAATTGGCCTAATATAAGAGGAGGCACCTTGCTGTTATCTCGCTGGCAGGCCAGGTTAACTACCAGAATAGCTTCTCTATTTAACACTTGTGTGAGTACATCAGATACAAAAAGCAGAACTGAGCACTGAGAAACCACTGAGAAAATCTAACTGGCTGGTGTCAAACATGCTGAGCTTTAGAGAACAGTTCACTTGCAGAAATGCCTCAGAAAGACTGACTGAAATAGTACAGCCTGTTCTGTGGAATATGTCCCTGAATTTTTTTTTTCAGTACTGTATACTAAAAGTGGTTTGGTGTTAAGCTGTTTTATAGGGATTACTGAAAAGAAGGGGCCAGTGTGGCACCACACAGCCATGCTTGGGTAGTCTGAAGAGCCTGTCAGCCCTGTTAGCATAAGGCAGAAACCACAGGGGCTGAAGCCTGTGCCGAGAGAAGAGTGACAGCTCTGGAAGCTACATTATATTTTTCTTCCTGTTAATCAGTACTGAGGATAGGAATCACCTTCTCAGATGTAGACCTCTGTAGAATAACTTTAAAACTCAAAACTAAGACATATTGCCAGGAATTGGAGTAATCCAGGAGACAAAATGTTAAAACCTAAATTGGGTTCCACCCTCATTTGGGCAGATTAGTTTGGTATGTAATCCAAACTAATATATTGACTCACAGGATGTCAGTTCTGTCAACATACCTGCAGTGCAGCAAGCAGGATACCACAGGCAATAGAAACACTGATTTCATTGTAGTAGTGGGTCTTCTTTTTGCCATTTGGAAGCCGCCCATATACCTGCTTGAAAATGAGGATCAAATACGGAGCAGTGTCCAAGTACTCTTTGATCCAGTTTGTTCTGCAAAAGAATGTTTAAGACATTTATTTTGCAACCTTTTCACTTTTCACTTGTTACATATACAGTCTGCAAAGGGGCACTAAAGGTACATGACAATTATAGCAGTAGACTAAACCTTAGAACATTTGCTGCAGAGGATTAAGTATTATCAGCTTAAATAGAAACATTTCAGAAAGAAAAAAAAGCTTGAATAGAGTTCTCAATTTTAACAAATTTGGCTGAGGAATTGATGTGCTCGCTCTGAAGAGTGGAATTGCATAAAAATAAGATAGTTCTTGACCTCTTATCTATGAACTGGCCTCATGAGCATTTGCCTTTGGGATTTTTTAACTCTTGGAATTTTGCAGATTTGCCTGTTATCAGCAGCGCCAACTTTTTTGTCATTGTAGGGAAGCCTGCTGTCAGAAAAGTTCAAAACCTTTTTGTCTAAGGTCTAAACCTAAATATATTCTGATAGCAAAAATTGTTATTTTGTTCCTGGGTATTTCATCCCTGTTACAAGTAATTTGGTCCCCAATTTCTTAAATGACAATCATGATATAGGATTTAGACAAGAAAATGAGTGCTTTCTACTGTTCTCACTCAAAACGTAAAACCCCCTGCATAGCGCCTAAATTTGCATAGTTCCTAAGCACCTGAAAAATAGTAACATTATCAAAAAACTAGGGTAAGTCAACCCTACAAAACTTTGTTCATATGCTCCATTTGACAAGCCAAGACTCAGAGACATCTTCCCATTATGTGAAGTTCAGCAAGTCAATGTGAGGGCATTTGGAACAATTAAATATTGCATAATTCAGCACTTGGATAGGGACAGGCCTTGGGGCTTCCTCGGTCAGTAGCAAAGCTTCAAATGACTTTGGGAGCTTCACTGGTTGGCAAGCAACAGGAAAAATCTGGGACAAGAGTTTCAGCCACAGAGGTTACATAGGAGAAAATAATGATGGAGTCAAGTGCTTGGAAAACTTTCAAAATAGAGAGCATGTAATCTCTTTTACTGGAAGCAATTTTATGAACCAGCCACCAAGGCACAATTCCACATATATTTATAAGTTTTTGTTTCCAAACATGGATTTTAGAAAAATATTAAAAGTGAGTGGGAAGAAGAAATAGAAAATTACAGAAGTCTTTCCTACACTGAAACAACAGCTCTCTTCACACCCCTTAGCTAATTGACTTTTCATACCTCAGTCTTTTCAGGTCATTAACCCATCTGTCTCCCATCCTTTTTTTGTAGTTGATTTCCTCTTCTTCTTCTACAATTTCACGAATCTTATGTTTTAAATGTGGATCTTGCACTACCACAAAGGTCCAGGGCTCAGTGTGTGCTCCACTAGGTGAAGTACCTTCATACAAAAACAAGGAAAAGTAAAAACCCAGGAAGGAGGGTGGGCAGTGAGAGGTATCAGCTCTTCCTTGTGAGCTTTCAGGATGACCAACCGAGCAATGGGAAAACAAGTGGACAAGATGGGAAGAAAAGGACTGAGATAAGTTCTAGCAGACAATCCTGTTCATTTCTTTCTCAAAGAATGTGAAATCCCATTGAAGAGCAGAGGTTACTCTTTTCATACTACCACCTTGCAGGAAGCCAGTGTTAAGGATTTGTATAAAATTCCTTTTTTGGTGGTTCTTATGATGAGGCAGCAATATAGTGCAATATATGTGAACGCAGTAATGTTACTACCAAGTGTTGTACCAAAAGCAGAGCACTGTCTAAGTACACAGCCAATTCTGACACATGGTTTTAGCTAAAGGGTGAAAATAATGGCTTTCAGGAAAACAAGGCTAAGTGACCACCTGCAGGAACTTGTCACTGAGTGACAAAGATAAGGAGCTGTACAACACAGACATCTGCCATAGAGCATACATGTTTGTCATTGTCCCAAAGACAGATGGTGTGCACATATTAAATCTGTACTTGCTCACCCACCACCACCACTGGAGAATATTTTTACTGCCTAAAGGTTAAAAGCCAGAAGCTGAAGAATATATATCTGCACAGGTTCACCAATCGATATATAGGTTAAGACTGCTTAGATCTCTTGGGTCCCTCATACACATTTTAAAATATTTGAAGATCTTGAATGCATGCAATACTAAGGACTTATATTAGTTCAAGAAACACAGAAAAAAAGCAGCTTGAACTATCTTGATATATGAAAATGTTTTTGTATTGCGAACCTTGCCTCTCCTCGGGTTTGGGTAGAAACTGATGGCATTCATGCTTCCCTTTGTTTTCTTTTTTCTCTATACAGCCCAAAGCTTTCAGGGTTACTAAGTACTTCATCTGCACGCCAGGCTTGTTTGCTTTGCTGCATTTGCCAAAACATGCTCAGTGTTTTAATGACTCCTAGTTAATTAGAGGGAGATAGAGACTCGTTACAGTGCAGTAACAAAGCTGCTTACAGATTTTAAAGGGAAAATAATGCACCTCAAATGTGGAGAATCTTTAGATTATTAACCCTGCTAAAGGGTACTGAACTTTTCTCTAAGGCAATATTGGGAATATTTTCCATAGTAACAGCAGCTGGCTCATAGAATAAGAGAAATAATGAGGGTCAAAACCACTCCTGGCTGAAGTCGATTTTACTAAAGCAGAGATGGGATTAGGCCAGGACATGACAGTAATGATTTGAAACACATAAATTCTCAACAACAACAACAAAGATAATGAATTTCTGACATTCAGTCAAATAAGCTCTATGAAGGTCCTCAGTATGATACTCTAATCATATGCAACAGGGGTCTGGCACTGCTGTTAGAAGGATTGGAAAAGGTTTTTTGTTCTAGACTGAAATTCTTCCCCTTTATTAAGCACCATTTACGTCAACTGAAATATTTTGAATGGCTGAGACAATTTCATCTATTTGTTTGTGGGGGGACCCCAAAAAACAAAACCCACACATGACAAATATCATCCTAATGCATTAAATTTTAAAGCATGTGAAGTACATATGGCTTGATATTTTTGACAAAACACTTCAATATTTCTATTTGAAAAATGTGTCGATAAACCACACATAAATTTTA
Source organism: Picathartes gymnocephalus (assembly GCA_013390045.1). Taxonomy (NCBI): domain Eukaryota; kingdom Metazoa; phylum Chordata; class Aves; order Passeriformes; family Picathartidae; genus Picathartes; species Picathartes gymnocephalus. The sequence continues at coordinate 62,983 of WEKY01029201.1, read as the reverse complement.
TTTTAAGTAACATCTTTTAAAGGTTGAAAATTAAGTCATTTGTTTCACACTGTTGAAATGCTCTTCTTCCCTTATGGGTGAGCCGCAAACACAAAGGAATTGGGAATACTCCAAAGCAGTCTCCGGCATACAGTTGTTCAAGCTGGGTAATTTACAGTCAGTGGGTGCTAATTCATTCCAGCTACAGGTGAATCTAGGAAAACCATAAGGAAAATGCCAGTTCCCTTGGCTTTGAACAGTAATGCTGATTCCCTTTTTTTTTTTTCCCCAGACCTTGAACCAACAACTCAGCACCTACCTGCTGTTCTGATGACATTATCGATAACCTCCCTGGGGACTGGCTCATCACTGAGAAACCTGACAGATCGCCTCTTATTTAGAAGCTCATAGAATGTCTGTGACCTTTTAATCATTTCAGCCTCGGAGTAGCGCTCGCCAGTGAAGGGGACATGGGCAACATTTTCTTCAAGTCCTTGCCACTCTTCCTCACCCTCTGCAAGAAAATACAAGTGGTTAGGGATTTTTTTTGCTGGAGAATGCTGTGGCATTCACACCATAACGCACTTTGTCCTGCACTGGCATACACTGCACTTCTGCACCACGGATAAGGCAAAGTCTGAGGTTCCAGCTGACACAGCTCATTGATCCCCAGCTCCAGCTACTGATTAAACACCTTGTTTAAATACCAAGAGGCAGGAGGGTCCTGGCTGGCTCTACCAAGTGTGGTCCACAAAGAAGTCATTGCCTTTGACACTTCAGCCTGCAAGCCTGCCTGTAAAAATGGGTTACAAGCTGAAACAGCATTGAAAAAGTGGACAGGCTTCCAGTCCACTTTTCTCAGCAAGTAAATGTGAACATGTGTGTTCCTTCTTGAGCTGTTGAATAAAAAAAAAAAAATCAATTAAATTACTGAATTTTAAGGAGAGAGCTTAACTACCAATATGTGTAAAATCTCCTCTGAAGAGCTGAATGTCAACTTCTTCCATATTCATGTTTCATAGCAGAAGCATTGCAAGCCTTGGCTCTGCAGAAATGTGACTTTGTGGTTAAGCTCTTTGCTTTCCCAATACTTTCAGCATAAGAGGAAATAGATGTCAGGCATTGATACTTAGGATAACAACATATCAAATGTAGGATATTGTGTTTCTTGTCTTTAATTTAAGAACTCAAAATGGTTCCCCATTTCACTGAAATCTGTCTGGTTTTATCACAAAATGAATCTTCTGTTGTCTCTGAGGTCTCTTTCTCCCCTATATTCCTAGAATCAGAATGAATAGCATTTTTTTTGCAGCTATGATGTGGAAGTTGAAGCCATTTAAATGCTGCATTTTGACTAGTCAATAGTATTGAGCAATATGCTACAGAGAGCTGAGTCAGGAAAAAATATTCCAGTTCTTTTTTTGTCGCTATTAGGCCATTATTCCCAAATCATAGCAATCTCCAGGACAAATTCAAGCAGCAATTACTTCTGTGTTTTAGTAGTATGCAGTTGCCTTAGATACCAGGCTGATTTTTTGTTCATTTTAAAAGCAGTGAAATATTCACAAGTGTGGCTCAGCCTGTGAAAAGGGGTGAAATAAATTCAGTTTCATACATTGAATCTAAACAGAATGTTTCTGGTCCCCAAACAACACACATTCCATTTTGCATACAAATAATTCACCCTGAGAATTTGTTTTGTTCAGCATTCCATGCCTGTGTTAAGTACTCTTGGTCATAGTCTGCAAGGACCTGGCTCCTTGCAGTGATGCAATGGAAAGCAGTGAGCCCTTGTAAAAATTATTTTTGTGATCATTTTGCATGCTCAAAAAAGTAAAAGGCTGCCTCTTGATAATGTCCCCTTTGTGGTTTACACTCAGTAGAATAGTGATGAGTGCTTGCTTGTGTTGTGGTGTGGGGGGTTTTCCCATGTAAGTAAAAGAGAAGAAGTGAAGGTGCTGTTTGGTCAAGATAGTTCAACTTCATAATAAGGTGAAAAAAGAAACGTACTTTCAAAGATTTTGAACGTGGGACAAAGGTGAGACGGCTGAAAATGGAAAACCTCAATACACTCAACATGGGAATATTGGCTGAAGCAGAAGAACCCAGAAGTGCAGGAACTGACACACAAAACCAAAACTCTCCTGGCAATTTTTTTTTTTAAATAAATTAATCTATTATATATTCTCTTCCACCATGTGTCTACCATTCTTTCTTAGCAGTTAACATTATCCATATGCTAACTTAAAATCATTATCAGAACCATCTGTTTAGTGCATGCTCTCTATATCTCTCGTTGCTGTGTTTAGACATACTCCTGTTTGTATGGTCACGTTACACAATACCACAAGTGTCTTGTTTATATCTCTATGTATTCCACCACTCGATGGACACCAGACATCCTGCTAGCAAGTTATCTTGTTAGCCACATTCTCAAGACTGCCATCGATTCTGTTGTCAGTAGTCATCAAGCTTCCTGCTTTTTAAGCAAATCTGGAATGGTTTTGGCTCACACATCCCAAATGGAATCTCATTTTAAAAGTACTATTTTTCTATCTCTATCAGAAGTTCCTCTCTAAATACATTTTAGGATGACTATGTTCTTCCCAGCAGTCCATATGGGAGTTTATAATCAGCCTGCAAATCATGTAATAAATTTTACCTCAGTTTGAAGCACGAGTTCTTAATTACAAACTCACACTGAGAACAATAAGTTGTCATTTCACTTCTGTTGGCCACTTATTTTACCTACACTAGACACTTCTCTGTGTTGCTGGCTGCCAGTTGTATATCATTAAGAAATTACACTTGTACCCTCCTTGGTTTTATGCAAACACCACTACATAATATTAATAACTGGTGCTGAGACTGATCCTTGAGAAACCCCAGTCAAGACCACTGCATTTGCTTTCCAAACAAGTTTCTTCTTTTCTTCTCTAGGGAATTGCTTCCTAAGCATACCATTTCCCTCTAACTCTCTTTTCCAGTGTAAAGACATAATGCATAGGAAAAAAATTCAATGTATGTAAAGAAAGCTTTCACATCTTTGGACTTAAATGCTGGGTAACTGACTCTGTGGGTTTTTTGTCTGATTAATGGCAGACTGGTGCAAAATGGGCCACTACAGGAATCCCAGTAGTGAATCCAACCCTGGACTGAGTGTGACTAATAGGGAACTAAAAGAGATGGATTACCCTGCTAGTGGGTTATAAATAGTGGTTAGCAGGCTGATCCTGGAAACCTCAAGAGCGGGTCAGGGATCTTAAGCAAAAGAAGTAGTAAGCTGGAGAGCCGCAAACCATGGAAGAAAGAACCTAGCATCAAATATTGTGAAAATTACCACAACTGGAATATAGTTGCAGAAGGTTTCTTAAGATCTTAAGAGAAACAGAGTGGTTATTATATAAAGAGAAAACCTAGTATAAGGAAAGCTGAGAGTTAATCTGGTTGCTATCCATAAACCACAGGAGAATATATAGCAGGGCTGGAAGAGAATCCTTTAAAATCAAGAGGATGGAACAAATTAAATGTGTATACAATACTATTAAATAAGTTTGGGCAGGCAGAAAGGTAGAGGAGGGTTTTTAACCCATAGTATGAAATTCTGGACCAGCCTTTCAGCAAGGTTAAAGAAAAAGGGTCACAAAAGTACAGTTTTCATGTTCATTCAGCTGGTGACAAAGGCTGGATGTGTCTGCAGCAGCAGGAAAATACACACAGTAATGCATTTTATCCATCTAAGTCCTGTGTTCCTAAATGATACAAAACATGTACTGTCATTGAAAAGGAAGTTTATATTGCTACTGCCTCATTTATGTCAGTAGTAGTATTATTAAGATATGGGAAGTCTTTGAGACTGGGGGGAGGAGAAATGCTTTCAAGTGGGACAGGTCTATATAAGGAGTGTCACAAGCAACCAGCAGTGCATTTTCAGAAGAAATGGAACATTTGGGACTTAGTGCATTGCTTTGTAGTCCTTAAGTAGAGTGTATCATCAGTGTCCTTGCCAATCCACAGCACAACAATCACTCATTCTGGATCTTATAAATGAAGTAAAAAGTTACAGGATAGGTGGGCATGCAAACAAATCTGAAGTACTGCCAGTTAAAGCATTAAACAAATGGGCTGAGTGCTTTGCACTTAACAAAAGAGCTGGATTTCTGGCTGCTCTGAGAAACATCCATCCACGGAAAGCACAACAGAGACAAGCTCAGGAGCACTTGACCCTCAGCATTCTACCCCTCATTGCCAGTAAGTGACCCTACTGAGCCTGCCCAAGCAGTTCAGCTACTTACACTGAATGCTCTGCTGCTCAAAGGTATGTCCTACTCATGGGAAACATCCCTGATGGTTCCACTTCAGGGAAGGCTCGTGGGGCTGATGTCTACAAGTAAGGTCAGTGCTTTTCTGGCAGAGTGCTTCACTCTCAGCAATAGACCTTGCTTTGGTCACGGACATGAATCAAAAGACTTGGTCTTCAGCTGCCCACTCCTATTCAGGGGGCTGTTGAAAATTCAGCTTGTTCACCTGGGGCAGCCCTAGATTCTAGCTTTAGACAAGGCCTTAAGAATGTTTCATGTTTTACCTAACTCAAATTATCTTCAGAGGAACTTTATCTTTAAATACAAGCCAGCTTGAGACACTTAAGTAGAACTGAGCTTGTCTGATAAAGTAAGATACATTAATAAAATAGCAGAATTTACACAGCAGGTAAAGTATTCTTTACTGTTAAAAAAAAATCTCTTTCTACATCCATGCTTCCATTTCAGCATCTAGTGCAGTCAGTGAAAATTTCAACACTGACAACAAGGTTAACATGTTTTGATCCTTAATTAAGGCTTTAGCAAAGTAGCCGATCATTACTAACTCTTATACTCCTCCTTGCTACCCTTCTCACTTAGGCTGGACTTTTCCCTGTTGAAGAAAAACTTCCCTACAAAGGATGAAATTATTTTAATATTTCTAGAGATAAAAGACATGACTGTTTTACAAAGACATTGGTTTGAATCACACACCACTAAGGGAAAGATGATTATTTGTTACTAAAAGCAAAATAGCAAGAAAATGTAATACTGGATGACATGGTATATTGAGAAAGGTTTTATTTAAAAGCAGATAAAACGTAGCAACGGTACTAACATGTCTACCTGTCAAAAAATTTTTGCAAGCAATTTTAAACTAGTACAGTTTTGAATTTAGCACCTGAAAAACAGGGAAAGCAACTAACACATAAAAGACTAAAATTTTATGTATGGAGCTGTGGCATTGAGGCTCCCTGTTAAGAGCTAACAGGTTTGCTTATGCAGAGGATCTAAATTTTTTAACTGATAAAAACAGCTACAGTCCAAGATGATAATTCATAGATTATCATTTGAACTACCCACAGGAATTTTAATTTGCATCAATTTAACTGAACTAGTAAGCCATTAGCCAAGAAATTGTGGGATAATTTTATACAGAATCTATTTGGCATTGAACAAAGGAGGATACACCACATAAATTAATTTGTAAAGAAATTTTGTATATTTGGAAAATAGTCAACAGGGTTTAAACCCTTCCTGGTATCAACTATTTTCAGAAACTGATAAACAACACTAACTCAAAGTACACTGAACACTGAGAAAAGAGCTATAATGGTTCTTAGAAATAGGTCTAAGTGCAGAAGAACAATATAAGTTTTAAGATTCCCAGAAGCAGACGAGGGGAAAATGTCATTATGGGGAAAAAAGAAACCTACACAGACCCCCTCAAAAAGCCTTTGAAACCAGCCTGAGGAAGAAAAAAGAAAGAAAAGAGCTGTATTAACTACAACTTTAAAAACTTGGTAGGAACAGAACTCTGTAGATTTTTATTTCACAAGGAAATAAAGTGAATTTATGGAGGATAGTTAGGTAGTAAGAAGGAAGGGTACATTTTCTGCTTAGACTTTTGTCCAAGCTGTGAATCAAAAGCAGCTACTAAAGGGCATTCTGTACAGGGTCAAATATGCAGCTGAGTGAACAGATTATTACCAACACCACAGTTTGTTCTTAAATATTTGATCAACACAGCTCCCAACAAAGCTGTCATGGACATTCTCAGAAGCCACAAATGGAGGACCTTTGTAAAACCAGTAATAAACCCATTTCCAACTTTTTAGCAGTGCTGAGATCAAATATGTAGCACTGGGTGATAAAGTGGGCTGACATGCTGATAGAAACACGCTGCTCAGGTTGTCCCTCTGCTCACACTAATAAGGACTGGGAAAAGACTGAGGCAAATTCAGCAGGATCTCCTTCCTTTCCTTACACTGTCCATAGAGTCCTTCATAGGTCTGAGATCTGCTGTACAGCAGAACAGATAGAAGTCTCTGATTTTTTTTTTTTTTTTTTTTT
>WEKY01029201.1:10800-56617 GCA_013390045.1 Picathartes gymnocephalus | reverse complement strand
TTTTTTTTTTTTTCCCCCACTCTGTTCTGTGGGATCTGGAGGGAATAGAGATTTACACCAAGAGACATGACATGAGGACTGCCTCCTTCCTGGGAGCTGACAAGCTCAGGGCACAGCAGTAGTGCTGCACTGAGCATTGTCACTGTGGAGAAGTCCAGAAGATTGCATCTCCTTTATTTGTATCAGCAGATAAAATTCAACGAACAAAAGTGTTTGGGACAAGATTTTTCTTACCTTCTTCTTCTAAGGGATGGTCAGTGCCATCTTTTAAATCTTCATCCACCCATGGGCGAGATGGATGCTTGCTTTTAGTGTCACGTTTTTCCTTCTCTCCATTCGTCTTCTTCATTATTACCCCAATCAAAACACATATAATGGCTATAAAGACTGGGGTGAGGGAAGAAAAGAGTGCCATGGCTATGGAAATGTGAAGCCTTTCTTCCAAGTTCAGAAGTTTCTCATGAAAAGGAGAGGCTGAAGGGGGAAGTGCCGCAAGGCAGTAAGCAAAAAGGGGTGGACTCAAGGTTCAGTCCTCCACCCTATCTTGCTTCTACTTTTCAGACACCGCCTCCACAATCTCATCCGTGATGGGCTCCTGCTGTTAATAAACAGCTCCTGCAGTTAAAAAACCTCCAGACACAGGTTTATATATTTGCTGAGAAGAAACCTCTTATAAACAGCAAGCAGAGGCACTGATCATACACATAAATGCTGTCCAGTGCAAAATAAATTAAAAAAAACCCAGGTCTTTCAAAACTCCAGATTGAGGCAAAAGACTTCTTCCCTCATTCTTATTGTTACGGTCATCCCAGTAATCTTCCTTGTAACAGTGATTATGAGAAGAGCCAAGTGGGAATATAACTTTTAAAAACTAATGGCACCCCTTCAGTACTTTTAACTCATAAAATCAGCATTTTACACATATCCCAGGAATTCAGAATATCACCAATCAGTTTGCAGCACTACCTTCAGCTATGTCAACAGGTCAATAGAACAGATAAGTGAAGGGGCAGCATTGCCTCTGCATAAAGAGCAAGTGGGACAATTCATAGAGCCCTGTATTCATCCTGGATATTCTGGGGGAACTGACAGGACGAATTCAAGGACTCAAAGTAAAAAATATGTGAGGGCTGTGGTGAATTTTAAAGCCATGTTTCAGCATCTTATCAAAGACTAAAAACTGATAGGATCCTGGTATAATCCAATAATGGTCAATGTCTAAAAGCTTAACCCATTTTTACCTCAGCCAGCTGCTTGGGAACGGAACCAATACAGCAGCACTGAATTGCTGTCTTTATCTGAGGCTGTTGGGACATACCGGATAATGAAATGTCAGATGGCCGTGGGTGCTGAGGGCTGTGCTGGAGAGCAGGGTGCAGGGGTGCTGACTGCACGCAGTCACCAATGCCCATCAGCCCTTCTTAGCACCTGCTAAACACCATCCTTTCCGAGCCTTATCTCATGCCATACAGGGCCATTTCTGATGTCCCAGCACCCATGACAAGACAATCTGCACTTTGAATAAGCCCCACCAAGATAAGCGGGAGCAGCTGTGAGTGTAGCCATGCCAGGAGACAGTGAGTCCCAGGGAACGCCAGCACTGCAGCTGGCACCTGCAGGGGGACATTGCAGTCCCTGCCTAGGGCACCCCCGGTTTCCTCAACACGAAAACCAGGACACAGAGAAGTTGGGGTATGCACAGGTTTCATCCTGACAGGTTCTCAGTCCACATCCTACCACTCATGCCTCTCACCCCACCAGTTCTGCAGCACTGCTCATACCCTTACTGGTCCCTCTTGACACTCCAAGGGCTCCCTACCTTCCAGTGCTCCAGCAGGTACTGCCAGCTGCCTTGAGGATTGGTCTGTGTGTTGGGGAGCACAGATTAATGACCAGGTTGCTGCAAAAGAAGGGGAATGTGTGACCACACTTGTTGGTCACACACAGTGATAGTCTGGCTGGCAGTCCAGATGTGTATTCTCTTTTAATACAAGCTCCTTGCTGAACAATATGCACATATTGTTCAGACGTGCTTAGAGGTAAAATGAAACTGCCTCAAAGCTTGTACCCAGGCTGGGCTTTCTCAGCTGCCCAGCTCCAATACAGAATAAATACTGCTGTTGTACTGCATCCTACTCCAACACACAGGCCCCCAGGCCCTGTAGATGCCAGTCCTTATGGGCAGTATTGGGGATCTGTGTAAGAAGGGTAGCCCCAGAACCAGCCAAGGGACCGCACAAATCCATCAGAGATGTAATAAAGAGGACATGCAAAAGTTGTTCTTAGGTTCCTAATCTAATCTAATCCAGTAAAGTTGGCAATAAACTTCCACCTACCTCTGGCTAAGAGGAAAATTTGCTTGAAAATCTAAGCCATGAATCTTATCTTCCCTACTCTCCAGTCGATTTGTAACCTGGGACATGTGCTTGGGTCATTGATTTGGGTTGCAAGTATAAAAAGCCCCAAAACCTGTACACTCTATAGGAATAGAAAAAATTATCATGTGGGGGAAAAAGAAAATATGTAAATTTATCCTCTCTCCTTGATTTAGAGTACATATTTAAACTCATTTGTCCCACCTGCTGGCTGTCCAATCATGGGGAGAGCTACTTCACCTAATCCCAATTAGAAACATTAAATTAATTCATGAGACTAGAGAAGGAAGCTGCAATTTCATCAGACACTTTTTCTGTGGCACGGGAGGAAAACAGAATGTGGTCTGAATGGCAGTGACTGTTTCTCCCATGGGGAATATATTAGCCTTGAATATTTACATACACATAAATTAGGATCTGGGTGCTTTGCAGTTGAGAATCCATCCTATGAAGAGACAGGTCTCTGCTAAAAGAGAGAGAAGTAATATAGAAGGGTGAATGATGTTGTTTAAAATAACTACCTCTATTTGCAATGCTGGAAACTTTGTAATAGTTCCAGAATAACTGACTTCCTTAGAGGTGATATTAATTTTTCTTTTCTAGAACAGGGAAAGAAAGAAGGCTAAATAAAAGTCCCTTTGGTATTAACTTAAGCAAAATCTATTTGGTGTTACATATTGAAAATTGTTAGATTGAACTTCAGCCCCACAGAAACCCCACACTACCTTAATTAAAACCTGATTTAATTTAAATAACTCTATATTGTAGATATTCAAACAGAAACATGATGATGTCTTGAGGAACTGTGGGAAAGGGTGGGTGGAAACAATCAATTTTTTTATCATAGATTTCAATCAGTTTTTCTGTTAGATCTTTTTTTTTCAATCCAAGCCTTATAGAAATGTGATTATTATTATCATGACAAATTCAAGAAAATTTATTACAATTCTTTCTTCTGTTCTATAGTAAATTCTAAAGACAAGCAGCTGAATTTTTGGGGGGTTTTTTTCTCAAAAAAATCAGGAGAAACATTACAAATAACCCTACTCCTAGAAATTAATGGAAAAAAACATGGAAAGAAGTTAGAAAATGTTTATAGAAATACAAATGTTGAGAACATCAAAGCACTCCACTATTACTGCATGAAAAACACGTAAGCACTCCTAAAAAGTTCAGACCATCATACTAAAATCTTCTGGCCCCAAAGTTCTTTTTTTAATATTTGCCATTAAATTCTGTTTACAGTCATTGTTCTTCTGAAGGAAAAAAAAATAGTATCAAATACAGCAATACAGCCCTGTATTTTTTCTTCCTCAAAGTAAAAACATGTGATAAGCAAATGCCAGTAGTGAACAGATCCATGGTGGGACAGTCACACAACGATCACCCACGGGCATGAGACTGTTGTGTGGTGGGGACATGCACCATTGTAGGCTGCAAGGACGCTTAGAGCCAACAAATGACATCTGCTCATCACACATTTTTACTTTGAGAAGTCTCTTTATTGGAGAATTTTTAGGACTTCTTATTGGGTGCTACAGAAAATTAGTAAGATATAGACATTCAAAAAGGGGATACAACGCATCTATTCAGAATTGATTGACTATCAAAGGTCAAGTATGGTAGTTAAAACACCTGATTCAGGAAGTCTCTGAGGCTTAGGAAGACGTATGGAAGGACAACCATTCTGTGCAGTCCTTAGCCTTCCTGTTTTTCCTAATCATCTACCTTTGGCCATATATACAAAGAGGTTATAGCATTTGATGTCCTCACATGGGTAGGATTTGGTATGAGAAGTAGTTGTGGTGTAGGAATGGAATTCCCTAATTTAGTGCTCCCACTCAAATGACAACCCTGAGCCGTCCCCCTCCTCCCCCTCCCTCAAGGGAGAGACAAAGGGCAGGTATCCTGAGTTGAGACAAGAAAAATGTACTGGAAACAGGAATGAGATAAAAAAAACTGTGCTTCCTTCCTGCCGGTTGGTGGGGACATAGCTGGTATTTTGCTGTCTTTTGACCATGTCCATGAGAATGTGACAACATTCATCTTGCCATTTTACTCGTAAAACCTGAATTTCAGGTCCTTTAAACTTAACTTTGTTTTATGGCAGAATCAGCCTTCAGGAGGATCTGAGTTATCTTCTCCCCTTTCTCAAAAAGTTCCTCTGCCGTGTTGCCCCATACGATGATGTCGTCAAAGAACTGCAAGTGTTCTGGAGCCTCACCCTTTTCCAGTGCAGCCTGGATCAGTCCATGGCAGATGGTGGGGCTGTGCTTCCACCCCTGGGGCAGTCGGTTCCAGGTGTACTGCACGCCCCTCCAGGTGAAGCAAACTGAGGCCGGCATTCCGCTGCCAAAGGAATGGAGAAAAACTGCACTGCACTGGCAGTGTCAATAAGCTACATCATCCTCCTTGGAAGTGAGAATCCCTTACTTCTGCCTCCCTCTGCTGAAGCACATGGTATACAATGACAACATAGACACACCCACACAGCTCCAGGCTCCGCCTCCTCATGGCTACACCTAAAAATCAACTTGTCCTTGGCCGAAACCAGGACTGAAGTCTTACTGTAGTCAAAAGCAGATCTGTATTAAAGAGAACAGTAGTAGAAATAGAAGAATGTTCACAGTGAACGTACAAAAGCGCAGAATAAGATGAAGGAGGTATTTGCAATAAATACAGCATGAGTCTGTGAGAGAGAACACGGGTTTGGGTGCTGGCTACAATTCCCATTGCAAGTGTCCTTTGCTGAACATTATCAGTTGCATACCTACAAGGAGCATGAAGCCACTGTTTGGACCCTCAAGTGATATATCAATATATGGTGATGAAAGGGTCCACAAAAAAATCTCAAGTGTTTATAACTAGAAGCAAGAAAAAGTCACCACTGGGTATTGCCTGGTGATGCAATAGAATACTACATTTACTTCAGAAGTGAGTTTCAGACCGAAGCTTGTGTTTGCAAAAAAAAAAATTCCAAAGTCTATTTCAATGCCATCCTTGGTCAGCTCTCAGCCCAGTATATGCCTGCTATGGGCAAGGCAGCACCATGCATGAACTACTTAATCCAATTTCCCAATCAACACATTGAGACAAATGTCTGGGATCAGCTGAAACTTATCTATTAGGTATTGGCACTACTAAAAATATCATTAGCTTAATAAGCATCTCCATCTCTGTGCCATATCTAGCAATCCCCTCTTCTGCCTCTGCCAGTGACCAGCACATGGTGCTTCTGAGGAAGGTGACCCTCACTTTTTTGCTGCCTCTTGCCTCTTCTTGCACTCACACATACAACCACTCCTTGCCCTGAGACAGCTGTATGATCTCTTTATGACCCCTGGAGATATCAGATATCTTGCCCTGGAGCATTAGATTTGATTATCTTTTTCATTAACTTAGCTCAGATTGCCACAAATGTTATTAGTGCTCGTGAACTACCCTTTTGAAATCTAACAGTACAGTGAATAATAGAATTACATCCCATAGCAACGAAGGCACGAGACAACAGAGCACCATGCAACAGAGCAATCCTTTCCATTTGCCCTCAGTATAGTGCCCTTCACTTGCAAACTCCCTGTGTTTATGTATTACAGGCAGAAGAAATAACTTAACTATAGATATGATTAATTAGTATCTTTCTAAATACAATAATCCATTTATTGGTATCTGTCTTATCAGATAAACCATTAGTTGTTCTCAACGGAACAATTAGTGCTCCTAAAAATATTTCTGATTTCAGAAAACAAATTTAACTCAGAGATTAATTTGCCCCCACATTCATAGCAGAAGTAATTTGCAGCTGCTGTACCAATGTTACCACCATGAAGCTGTAGGAGGGAGTTTCCACATGGCAGGAATCTGGTGGACACTAGTAGTGCTACTCACTGAGGTAAAGCTGCATGGCTGAGTATTCAGAAACTCACTAAAACTCTAAACAAAGATCCTGAAAACATCACTGAACTTAAATGGAAACCACCAAGGGTCTGCAGATAGCACAGACCTTGGAAGTTATTTGCCCCAAATTGGGGGCACATAAATACATAAAGACAAAATACTATTTTTCCACAATCACTTTTAGGCACAGACTCATAATAGGCTATGTTCAAATCTGTTTTATTCTATGCGTCACCTTTGATACCAGCTGATGAGGAAAAGTAAAGACCATTTCTGAAAAGCCCCATGGGAGCACACACCCTAATAGAGACTGTTAAAACCCCTTCAAAATAGGGGTGTTTAGGGAGCAGGAAGGAGGGGTAGCAATGGCCCCATCCCAAAGGCCAGCAGGCTGAGAATAGCCTCTTTCAGATAAAATATCACTGCAAACATTCTCTGCACAAAGGGCCAAAGAGGGGAAGGTGGGGGCAGAATGCAGAGACAGAAATCCAAGAGGCAGATTCTGTATGACCATTCGGCTCGAGGTGTGGGGCTGAAGCATATGCATAGGTAGACCTACACCAGCTCCATTATCAGAACTAACACAGTTATCACCATGCCAAAGGTTTACCCATGACCCTGGGCAGACTCTGACAGCTCCTCATGCTGGCATCCCTGCAGCTGCAGCTCCCCAGTCTTCATCCCCAGGGTCACAGAGCCCATACCTGCTCTGCCTGGGCTTCTGACTGCAGCACAGGCATCATCCCAGATCTCTTTTCCCTGTCAGCTCACCATGCAGGAGAATGAGAGTTTATAGCAAATTTATAGTCGTGCCCCACATGATCAGACTTTTCAGATCATGATGTCAAGTGAGGTAACAGCCGTAGAGAAATGAGATAGATAAATGGATGTCCTTTGTAGCTGATGTAAGAAACATTGCTATTGTCTTTTTTGATGCACAGAAGAAATACAGGGAGAAAAAAAATCAATATAAAGTAAAAGGTAAAAGAGGACAAAAATTATCCCCCCTATTTTTTAGAGGTGGATTTTCAGTTGCAATTGTTAATATATCCTTCTTTTTGTATGTTCACAGAGAGGGAAACTGTCTTTCGTTCCATATTGCTATGACAGGACAGCTGAATGGCAGCATGGAGCATTTTAAATCAGCATTTCAAAGCTTCAGCTGTTCCAGGAATAGCTATTCCTATTACTTCACTTCTTATTTGCACCAAATCAAAACACGGCTTAGTTTATTTGAAGAGTTCCTTAGCTGATTACATCTAAGCCTCTAAAACTTTATCTAGGAAAACAGTTTCTAGCTAGGAACATGAAGGAAGCCTTGAATTCCTATGTAATCATAAATATCAGTGTTCAAAGGGTTAGGGTTTTTTGTGGGTTGCTTGTTTTGAATTTTTTTTCTTCTTTACATGCTTTGAATGAGTTTCATCTCCTAGCCCCCAGAAGAAATCTATCACAAGGCTGAAGCCCTGTCCTTACTGCCAAGGGCATCCACAGCCTCCTCTCATCATTAAGGTGGGTCTGTCCATCATTAGCTCTATCCCTCTCCACCTGCTCTCCTTCACAGGAATCACACCTTGCCGTCTACAGGGTTGGCTTGGATGGTGCAGTTGCCACATAGGCTCCTCACCCAGCCTAACAGAGAGCATCTCCCTAAGGGGACTTTGCAGCCCCCTGGAATTACCTCCAAGTGAAACCCTTCCTCCCTTGTCACAGTAGGATCAGTGGCCAAGTATCAGCTGTCACTGGGACTCTGGTTCACCTGCATCAAAGATGATGCTTTTCAGTATTTCCCTTTCCCTTGTTCCAGCACTTGTTGGTTATGAAGGGGAGCTGGGAAGTGAATGCCTGTGCAATGCACAAAGTCCAGATCAGCACGTATTCTGACCCAGCTCTCAGGTAAAGCACAGAGACATCAGACACCGTGGGAGGCATTTTTAGAGTGTCTGATAATGTCAAATATTTTGGTATCCAGGGAGGGTGGGATAGCTGGGTGGTCAGGTCAGCATGCTGCACAGCAGTCCTGAGGCTGGAAAGCCAGCCAAGGAACCCAGAATTGCCTATCTTGTTCTTTTGTTGAGTGATCTTTTCACAGAGAAATCCCAAGCACAGAGAATTTAAACGATATTTCCTGACAAAGGTATTTCCATCCTTTTTCCCAAGGCCAGAAAAGAAAACATTTTTCCCACACAAATCACTGGCCTAAGAGCTCAGGAGATGCAGATCTCTTGCCCAACTCTACTGTTACTTTTACCCTATCTGTAAATATTTGTTTATTAACATGTCAAATCAGATAATCGGCAAATCACTTCTCTTGGGTTGCAGTCTGCCATCTGACAGGTTGCCAAGGGATGATTAATATTCACCATCTTTCCTCCTAGAGAAAGAAGCTGCAGCTTTCCCCGTCTGGTCCAGAAAAAAAAAAAAAAAGCAGCCTTTCTCACAATGACAGTTCAAAATCCCAGTACTGCTCAAACAATTCACTTTACTCAGCCAACACTTCTTTACAGACAATTGCTCTCTAAAACTGAAACTGGATATCAGTGGACTGTTTGAAAAATACAACTGTGTGGGGCAATTAAACTGCTTGAAGTTTGCTCTTCTACCATCCAGTGAACTTGGCAGGTGGTTTCTCCAGTGGGTTTAGGTCTGATTTGGGCATACAAAGCTTGGAAATGGGCTTATCTGAAATTTTTCCTCTCAGTCTTTGGGATCTAAATTCATTGAAAAGATCAGACTAACTACACAGGCAAAACCTACTGTGAAACTCTTCACATCACAGATATATTATGACTGCAGTCATTGGTATGAGGAAGAAGAAACTCACTCCACAGAGGTTACTTTACTTAAAACTTATGAATTAGTATTTCTAGAAGATACAGTGTGCACCATAAATGAGTGAACAGACATCCAGGCATTGTGCCAGCATGCTTACCCTCACCTTGCCTTGTCACCAACACACTGACAGAACAGACTTCTGCCCTGCCTGATGCTCCCAGATTACCTTGCAGCAGCAACAGAGTCTATGTTCACTGCACGTGGAGTTGTTTGGGACAGCTCTGCACGTGTGGCTGGTGCTCTTTTAAAGGTTGCCAAGATGCTGCCCCAATAGCAAGTGTCTTCCCACCAGTGATCAATCATATCTTACCTTGCAATCAATGCCCTGCAGTCCATTACAGTTAATCAATGCTGCAGCGTCTTCTGTGTCCGAAAAGATAAGTAAGCTCATTTTTCAGTATTGACTGCAACTGTTTGCTTTTCAATGTGATTTCACTCCAAAATAAAAAATAATTAGGACCTATACACTGCTTTCTCTGTGCCCCTGCTAACTGTGAGGTAGTCTGTCATTCTGTGCTTTGCCGGCAAGTACACACATACACAGAGGATTCTACTTTAGAGCTTTGTCAGTGGCTTCTTGCAGCACAAGAACCCAATTGCTCATTTTAGTCAGGTTAGTCTCAGTAAGTGAAAAAACAGCAGAGCTTTATCTGTGAAACCAGGTGGGGCCCCTGACCAAGCCCTGATGTTAATTGAGGTGACCTCTGAGAAGCTTTACCTCCCACCCAGTATCAGCTGCCTTTGAGGTTGTGCTGATAGCAAAAATAGAGGTAGTATGTGCCCAGCACGTAGTTATTTCCCTTCCTCAGCCAATGCCTTATTATACAAGGCTCTGAGGGCTGTGGCTGTACAACTAACAATCTGTGAAAGCATATTTCCCCAGCGATTCCTTCCGAGCAGCATGAAAGTGTCAGATGAGGACAGAAGCTGGCATTACGCTGCTGGCATGACTGAATCACAACAGGAGCACTGTTGTTAACCATTTAACTGTCTAAATATATTGTGCAGCACTGTCCTGTCTGGTTTCTGCCCAGAATTACTCCTATTAGAGAAAGTTCAGGGAGCTAATTGTCCAACAAAGCTGTGTGATGAGCCTCTGAACAGATACCAAACTGACAGATCCAAGCAACTGTTCAGCTGTTCCAGCATCCTGGAAATGGTGGCAAAAAATGCCTCAGATGATGCTAAATCCTCATCTCTTTCAAAACCAGGTCCTTTCATGGCAATGGTTCTGGCAGATCACTATGATCTCTGAAAGTATGTCAACCTTCTCTCTAGAAGGCAAAGGCTTGAATTACCATGACCCTCTGGTTGATGGGCTTCTTGTGCTGGCAGGCAGATTAAGGCAAGGTTCTTTTCCACACTTTTCATTACCCTTGTATCAAACCCCTCCTGGGGACACGCTGAAAACATGCTGACACAAGCTGACAAGCTCAGCCATAGACCAGGGGGAGGCAGTAAGTTCAGGCTTCACAGAGACAAATCTCTTCCCCAGTGTTGCCTTCTGGGAGCTGCTCGTTTACCATCAGCCTGCTCATCTGCTCCATCCACCCAAGCTATTCTGCTTCATCTTCCTCTCCCTTCCCGCACCTGTTCCCTCTCCTTTTATTTTCCAGTGTCCAACTTCAAAACACACTTCCTTTTTCAGCCTCCATCACAGGTTCAAACATCCTTTCACACCACAGATATTGCCTTTCCTTACAATTAGGACATAAGAGTCAGTGAAACCCTAACCCTGGTTGTCTGGGTGCTGGCAGAGGAGCTCACCTTCAGCAATCACCTCCCATATCATGATTGTCCTCCAGGAAGCACCACAGGTTCCCCAGAGCAGAATCATCTGGCCTGAGCAAAAGAAAGAAGGCAGCAGTAATGAAATGCCTCTCCTGTCATCACCCCTCCTTAAACCCATCCCCTAACTTGACAGAGTAAATTAAAGGTGACATTTGGGGTGATATGAAACGAATTTAAGGCAAATTCTCTTTTTGCTGTTAATTTGGGGACCTCTATTGGTTTTAGATGAGATTATTCTATGATTATTCTAACAGTCTGCCAATAAATCTGATAAGAAACAAATCAAGCCCTCCTTTTTCCAGCCCCCTGTTTACAATTATAATAGGGCTCTTTATTTCCATAGTGTTATTGCTTAGTGCGCTGCAGTACCTCCAGCCTCAGCAAGACTAAAGGTAGGAAGAATCTTAACCTTACATTTCATTGCTCTTGTCAGTTCAAATTAGCTACATAACGTCATTATGCTTTTATATAATACAGAAAAAAACAAACTGTATTTCTAGTATTCCTTTTAACTAAATCCATTCTTTTCTAGGCAGCAGATAGCAAAAATTAATGTCTGTTCTCATAATATTTTATGATCTTGAACATCTAATATTCCCTGGTCACTGAATCAATTAGGATTCATTGACTCCTATTAACGGTTAACAGGGTACCGTGTTCTTCAAGCAGACATTAATAATAAGGCTTTGGCTCTGTGAAATCACACTAGATAGCCAGGAAGTCATTTAAGTTACATGCAAGACGTGGTTTGCAGGAATCAAGAAACATGAATACATTTAGTTTCTTCAACACATTGATGCCAGCCAAAGTCCCCACAGTGCAACTTTAAAATATGATGTTCTAGCTCCATCATTTTTACATAATCCCTTTTATTATTTAGTTGTGTTTCAGGCAGACAGAAAGACAATTTCTCTGATCATTGTCAGACACAAGACATGAGGAAATTCAGGGTCTGTACATTTTCAAAGAATATTTTTAGGAAATACTATTTTATTAGTGCAGCATTCCCATTGGCAATTAAAATTGATACTCTAAGTGATAATAGGGACATCTTCATTTAGAATTATATATACATCTGCACATACAGCTATACAGGTTGTCATGAAAAGTCTCTGAACCGTTTTGCTGTATACTTTAAAAGCAAAAAACCAACTTTGTACTGACACCCATACAACCGTCCTTGAAATATGATGATAATAAAGAAAATTTTATGTTGTTCTGCTCATAAGGTTTAAGAAGCAAATTAATTTGTCTCACTTGTGAGAACAGCATCACCAGCTTCAGCAGTTGTTAGCAGTGTAAAGCAAATAAGGTTGGGATCCCTGGACACACTGTGCTTCTCAGAAATAATTGCTCTCTTGAAAGAGTTAAGAGCCTCTGCCCTTTCTAAATGTAGCACAGTAAAAACATTGCTCTCACTAACAAGTATGGTTCAGTAATTGGAAAGTAATTTTAAATTCTAATTCCAAGTAATTTGATTTGCAGGAAATGGCAGTTAATTACTCATGCAAATGCCTCTGTTAGGCGTGGCTGGCACAATGCATGGAGCAGGGAGAGCACATAGTTCAATATGCATCACACAGCCTGAAATGTCTCTCATAATACCGAGTAGAACAATTATTTTTTTTCTGCAAATCACTACCCACTGAAAGTAATTTCCACATGGAAGTTTAAATTACAGGTGTAGTGCAACATAAGGACTACACAGAATCACAGAATTACTGGGTTGGAAGAAACCTTTAAGATCATCGAGTCCAACGCATGCCCTAACACCTCAACTAAACCATGGCACCACATGCCACATCCAGTCTTTTTTTAAACACATCCAGGGATGGTAACTCCACCACTTCCCCAGGCAGACAATTCCAGTACTTTATCACTCTGTCCATAAAAAACGTTTTCTTATATCCAACCTATATTTCCCTTGACACAGCTTAAGACTGCACTCTGGCCGGTTTTAACTACTCTTTGCAGACTTGTGGCCAACATGCCCCTCTATGACAGTCCCTTTCTGTAGCTGTTTCACAAGGCCTGGCCCTTTCTGCCATTCCAGTTTCATCTCTAGACCATGAAGAACTTCCAGCATGTCTGAAGATATGGGTTTACAATCCTAAGCAGGGCCCAAAAGCTCACACACAAAGGGTCAAGTCAGACATAAAATGCCCTGTTCGAAAAGTCCTGCCTAAGGCAATGTTTTGACAAGGGAACCCAGCACCTTTTCCAGGAGGAGAGGTTGATCCTACTGTGCTCAGCCAGGGCTTTCCCACTCCCTCCCCACAACACATTCATAGCGTGCTAGCCCTCGCTCTGTCACACAAGGTTAGCGATGCTCCACTGGTGCTGTAAGTACACTCACCCACCTATTTCTGGCTCTGCTATGGCACAGATTCCAGCAGTAAATAAGGTTCTTGCTGTCTGCAGTCTACTTATCCAACCCTAACCCTGTGAGCTGGGAAAATACCACTACACCCACAGCACATGCAGGGAGAGAGGCAGAGAGAGACTAAGCTGTGGCACAGCAGGGACTGAACACCCCCCTCCCATGTGAGCACTCAGCCTATCTTACCTATCTATGCTTTAATGCTTTTTTTTCTCTCTAAGCACACAGAAAACAGTGTGATGTGTCCCATATACTGGCCAGAGATGAGGCCAGGACACCAGCAGAGTGCTGAGCTGCTGAAGACCATCTCTTCAGCTCCAGGATGCATTGCAACCTTCTCTCACAGCTGTGGGCCAAAGTGACACCAATTCCTAAAAAAATCACCAGAAGGGATATGGGAAAGACAGCCTGACCTTTGAACCAAGTAAATTAGGAGGAATTGTAATAATGAAAACAATTAGTGGTCAACAAGAGAAGCACAAGGTACTTGGGATGATCAGAGTATGAAGTTAGTAGGGCTTTTATAATAAGAAAGTCTTTCTTCTCCCCAGAGAGCTGCAAAGGGATCCATAAATCTGAAGACTGACTGCCTTGATTTTCAAAAATATCTCCCAAAGCATTAGAAGAAACCAAGTATCCACAAAAGGTCTTTGCCCAGTAAGGAAATAGACCAGCAACATTTTCTCAATGAAGAGTAATCAACAGTTCAAGAGGGGTCTGTGCTGTTCAATATATTTATGGAAAATTTAAAAAAGGGTGAAGTGAGAAAGCTTATGAAGAATACTAAGTTATTCAGGATAGTAAGGACTGGCACCAACTGTGAAAAATTGTAGAGGAATCATACACAACTGAGCTAGAAAATCCCTCAAAACCTTTATAGCAGAACTGGCAACTGTTCAGAGAAAGGCAGGAGAGAAGATCAAAGGTAGAGAAAGCTGCTGTACAAGGAACAAATAAGTGAGGTAGGACACATCAGTCTGTGAAAGAGGTGACTTCTGAGTATACAAAAAAAGTCTGCAAAAGACTGATTGTCTGCTTCTTTAATAGTACCAGCAATAGGGGGGCATCTGTTGAAGCTTGAAGGAGCCAAAATAACAGCAAAAAGGGCAGCAGGAGCTCCTCAACAAAGGGCACTACAGATGATACAAGTTTTTGTGACTTCAAGAGAATGCTGGACTTATTCTCACAGAGTGCAACTGCCCTGGGACCACATCTAGCCGTGAAGTCTCTGAGTGCAAAAATGTGAAGGCTGGGAGAGTATCATGTATCACACTGACTTGTCTTGCTCAGACTCTTCCATAGGTCTTCACCTATAGACACTGTCAGAAACAGCACTCTGAGCTGGGTGAACCTTGGGTCAGGGTCTGCATCACCAACGTTATATTCTAAAAGAACTAAATTCTCTCTCCTATAAGGAAATTTCAAGATCTTTCTTTATGGATTAACTCACCTCTGGAGTTCTGTGTCAAATCTACCTTGGCTTCTTCCCCAAACATTTTATAATTCTGTCTGAATTGCATATTTTTTTTAAATTTCATACCAGAGGCAAACTTGACTATATCTCCTAGGCTCAGAAATAAGAGCACCAACACAAAAGAGCACAAACATAATTTTAATTTAACTTACAACCTCTAGGCTACTATCCTGATGATTTCAAGGCTTGAATAAAGCTTTATTGCTACTGCCAAAGTTCAGTTTAAATGAAAAAAGGCCTTGCAACCTGGCACTGCAATGTGCTGTCTCAAGTATGCAAAAATGCTTGAGAAAGAAATGTGTGGCACACATAAGGAAGATCTCTAAGACATCCATGAGATGATTTGTGAAGCATATTTCAGTCATTCTCTTTGTTTAAAGGTTGAAAAAAGAAAGAAATTGTTGAAATGGGACACTGTTTTACACATGAAGTACTTTGAGATCTGGGGGAAATAACTATTAGATTCTAGTAGGAGTCCAGTCATGACATAGTGCTGAGCAAAGCCTGCATGTACTTAATGATTTTTTTCTCCACCAGATTGCTGCCTGAATTCTCAAGCAAATCAGTATGCCAGGCAGGGGAGAAAGCATACTGCAGCAAGAAAAGAAGGAAGGAAAAATAATGCTGTCATTTTCTATTTGCACATTTCTAATGCAAAAGGAGAGATATCATAGAGGTTATCCCTTAAAGCAGAGCTCACTTGGTGTTTTTGGTTCCCTTCTCACAATCCTCACAGGGAAGATAAACAAAACATCACCAGACAGAGCTTCTGCAGGAGCAGCTCTAACTGGAAGACACCTTGTTCCTGCTCAGCAGCAGAATCCTACCTTCTTGCCCTGAAAAAAAGCCAAACAACTTCGCCCCCCCCCAAAAAACAAACAAAACCCCCAAACAAACAAAACAAACAAACAAACAAACCCGAACCAAAAAAAAAACCAAAAACAAAAAACCACCACCAACAACAACGAAGAGTTTTTGTAAAAGAATCCTGATGTAGTTACAGGTCCTGATTGTGGTGCCAGGTGACCCCTGTGGAGCCAGCTGACCAGTGGCAGCCACGGGGCCAGCACAGCACAGGCAGTGTCCGAGGAGCATCACACTGAGCTGCAGTGCCCAGGCCTTCCTGGGTGCCTCCTGCATAGTCCCAGTTGTGCCTTCCCAGTCCTGCCTGCTCTGCTCCAACAGCCCAGTTTCTTCCTGACGTCTTACTTTATTAGCAGAATCAGGGAAGGGGCTGAGGAGGGCTCAAGTAATGTTTTGCATTCTTGAGTCTTGAATTACACATGAAAATTTTTCATATAAATGCAGAGAGATTCATTCCCCTCTCCCTTCCTTTGCACAGCACTGACAAGTCGTTCCATTCCCAACAAGACTAATGAAGCTGGTTTCCTTGCAGTTGATGTTTTACATCAACCATGCACTCTCCTGATCTCAGCACACCACCTCCAGCCTGTGGTCCCCCACCAGAGTGGCCCTCTGGAGGCACCCCGAACACCCCTGGCTCTCTCCACATCCCCCCACCTTGACCTGCTCCCTGCTGAACTGAGGGCAGCACCTGCTGCAAGGGGTTTGAGCCCCGTGTGCTGCATGGAGAAGCTTCTGGCCTCCTGCAGAGGCTCTTTGTTCCTCTCCTCTGAATAACCACCTTCACAGAGCTTCGAACAACTCCATGCCTTTTGAAACCCCATGCTTCCATCAGATCTGCTCAAGTGACTGGTGGGTTCAAAAATTACACCTGGGGAAGAAGCGATAGGCAGCTTAGAAAGACAGTGTAGCTGCTCAAGCTACATTTCCCTTGGGAAGTTTGACTAATCTTTCCACATTCTAGGTCTGGAATTTTCATTCAGCTGTTCATCCAATATTTAGCACTCTGTGAATTTTTTAAGGCTATTATTCCACAAACTTGAACATTTTCTGCTTCCGTGATGTTTGACTATGCTCTGACTTCTGAGTTCAAACAAGGTGAGATTTTGGTGAGCAAGATGAAACACAGTAATTCTCTCTGTTTTCCCATTTATTTCCCTTTTGAAAATCCCAGTAAAAATAGAATTCCCTCAAGGAGGCTTCAAAAAGTACTTGAGGTTCTTTATTATGAGTTGAAAGGATCCACAGGAAAAAAAGAAAAAAAAAAAAAGAAAGACATTTTCATTTAGAAAATGGCACTTATGGAAGGAAACATGCAAGGCTGTAAGCAATCAAGCCACATGCCCTGAGGGCCATGATTGCACTGCACCTAACTTCAGCTGAAGCCACTTTACTGGGGTATTTGATTTACTCTAATGACTACTACTTAGCTCAAGTTCTATTAGTAGAAGTCCCATGTAATTGGGAACACATTTATCTGGAGCCAATGGACTGTATAATGTTTAACCAAGTATTAAGCAAGTGAGGAAGTTTAATCTCTTTTTGATTGATAGAGGAAGCAAAGATTCACAAAATAAGCACAGGCAGAACACATTAAATTTCACTTTTACTCTTAGAATTTTCTTAACTCATTTATTTCATTTTTACTCTTATATTTTTTTAAACTCATTTATATTATTTTCATGACCTTCAGGCTTACTCTATAGGAGTAAGCCTGAAGCATAGGAGGTCAGATGAGATGCTCACATCAAACCCATTGAAACTGAAGTCTGCATAATCCCAGAAGACATGATTCTTCCAGCACCCAGGCAGTGATGGGAAGGATCTGCATGCATTTGCAACTCAGAGATTAGGCTGGAATGCCTACATTTCAACGTGAAATGGAGAGCACCTGCCACCTTCACCGGAATTCAAGGGCTGCTTTTGCAAAGTCCAGAGTCCACGTCAGTGCTTATGTCCCATAAAACCTCAATCATGACTAAGCAGATAATTGCCTCTTAAACCTCAAAAGTTCTGCCTATACCATAAGGAAACTGGTTTGTAAACTAGGCTAGGTCAAAGACAGAAGCTGGGACAGAGCCTTGAAGGTAGAGGGTAACAAGAGTCAAACCAGGCTGAGGTATAAACACATTATCTAATCCGTAACAGTAAGTGCAACCAGTAAAAAAAGGGGGGAAAAATTAACAAAAATGGGACCTTTTTGCAGATTCACCACAAATACTTAGAATATCACTGTGCTTTAAGGGCACAGCTTGCTTGAACCCAATTCAATCCCTCTTTACTGGAATTGCTCCCTTCTTGTGCCGCAGACATCTCCGGCAGAGCAGGACCCATGGCCATTCCTGCTGGCCAGGCAGGCAAGCACAGCCTGTGCCAACCTCCACGGCACAGCCTGCAGCAGGAAGATAGGCAACACCACTGACTTGGTGTGAAAACAGAGAACACACCCAGTGGTACCCAAGAAAGACAGAAAATTTACTGTGAAACAGGGAAGGCTTGATGCATCATTTTCAGAGAACACTTGTCTGTGCTATGGCAGTAAATGTGAATGGGACAGAAATGCCCCAAGAGCTACAAGCATAGATAAGAAAGGTGTTCAAAAGGCAGAATAGCCCTATTATTAGACACTTACGAGTTCCCTTAAATAATGATAGTCCTGCAGTCCTCCTCAGCTGGGAGGAAAATAAAAAAAAAAAGAGAGAAAAATGTCTTAACAAAGTAGCCATTAATATGCTGCGCATTGCCTCTGGAAAAGGCAATTGTAAATGCAGTGTTTGTAATGAGTCAGTCTGGACTGAGACCCAAGGGAGCTTTACCCAAGCATATAGGCATATAGGACAGGTTTGTTCCTGCCAAGACATCTGTAGAGGTCTCTCCCATAAGGTACAATTTACATGCTCCTGAGTAATTGCCCTCATACTAGGGCTTTTGTTGGAATGAGCAAGGAAATGAGATGACATATTGGTGCTGTGGAAAGATCATATGGGCACTGAGGGAACTTGTAATTTTATGTTTTGTGCCCTCTACAGCCAGAGGATGTGAAACATAATCCACAGAAGATGTTCACATTGCACTAGAGGTTCTTGAGATGTGAATAGCTGATAAACAACACGTGTGTTAAGGTAAGATAAAGAAAGGTGGGCAGAGCTGAAGGAATTGCCAATATCAGAGTCCAGCTGGGACACACAAAATGAAGGAAACACTGGACTGATTCAAAACGTGTATTTCCTTCTGTGTCTGCAATTATTATGAGCACTGAGGCAAGTCTCCACAAGATGGATGTGACCAAGGCCTTCGAGGCTCAACCAAATACCTGCAGAACTAAACATCAATATTAAATTCAACATTGAGAGATACCAGCTGGACTGATGAGATCGGAGGTCAGCAAAAAGATTTTTTAATCTTTTCTAATGATTTATTTTTCATCTGGGCTTAGCTCTTCCTTATTCCTCTACCAAGTGTGCATATGTGGCTGCATACATACCAACCTTGCTTTCCTCCAGCACTTCTCTTCAGCTTCTCTTCTGCTTACAGACCATTTTTGTTTCTATTTCTGCTTTCCAGCTTCTTTCCTTCTTTGTTCCAATTTTCTCCCTTGACTGATTATTCATCCCTTCTCTTCAGTCACTGTGTTTTTGTCTCATAGCCTAAGATTCTAATTCGCTTTCCTTCTAATTTCCTAACCTTTCCTGCCTTGTTTCCACCTCCCACACCCAGTATTGCACACAGAGCGCCATAGGAATAGCTTTCACCCCTGATGGGCTCCCTCTTGATAAAAGCTTGCAAGGTTTGGACTGCCTCTATTTACAATGTGTTTTTCAGATGCAAGGGAGAGGGACTTTTTCCTTAAAAATAATAATAATAAAAAATTCCCTTGTTCCTTCATTCTTCTTAGCCTCATCATCCATCAAAGCAGTCAGCCCTTTATAAAACAAGCTGCCGTGAGGGGACTCTGTTGGCAGGGAATCTGCTCTGGCTGGGAACCTGCCAAAGGCTGTAAAAACCCTGACAAACCTCACAAGAGAGAGAAGAGAGAGAAAAGAAAGCCATAATCAATGTCTCAGAAAGGGAGTAATACAAAAGGGAAAAAAGGCACCAAGATGTTTCATAGTTAGTGTCCCTAATGCAAAGCCACCACATTTTAAAAGAAGAGTGATTTAGAAATTATTGCTTTTCTCAGCAGTTTCCAGTCCAGAGCTAACACTGCTCCTCTGCCCACTTCAAATACAACCAGCAGCTGTTTTTCAAATCCTGTGATGTAGACAGAGCAATATCTTGTCATCAACCAAAGTCTCCCCATTTGGAAAACCTCCTGTTAATAAGTGTTTGTAAAAACAGACATAAAGAATCTCCCAGATGTAACAAACAGAGGATTTTCCTCTAATTCCTTTTATACGAAATTCTACTTGAGTGTCCATCTGATGTGCCACACCAGATGTCATCTAGGGAGAAAGTGAGTAAAGCAAGTTAGAGAGGTGATGTTTGTATGCAAGTACGTAAATCATTCAAAGCCTCTTAATTACATTTGCTTCTGGCCTGCAAATGTACATCTGTTCCCATAGCTACTTCTTCCATTCACATTTCTCCTTTCTTTTCAGCAGTTTGCTCTGTCCATTCATAGTGTCTTGGCTTCACTAGGCTCTAAACGATTTGGCATTCACTGCCCAGCACCTGGCAAACTGGGACTCCAGCACTGACAAAAGCCTGGTGCGCTCTAACTGCATAGATAACCGCTGAAACAGATGATATTTATCAATGAAAAAGATGTATCTAAAAACTAGAACCTGAAAGTAGAACAGTATTTAACCTCATCCCCATTTTTTTTCCTTTCCCTTTATCAGTGTGAAGAAAGAGGTTTGAGTGAAGCACATTTTTAGCCTGCACACTGGGAATTGTCTGTGCTCTTTACCTCAGCATCACAGAATCAGTGTGAAGTACTCATCAGCCAAAATGCTCTGTTCATTACCACTAGCAGCACTGAGTCATTCTGCCCCAAAGGAAGGGCTTACAGAGGAAGGGAAGCTGGAAACACTTACTGCAAAGAAAATTCATCGTATATTTGGGATTTTCACTTCTCAGGAAGCTGGTTTGAACAAGCCCACATCCACAGAGGCTACCCTGTAGCTGTTCTTAATGAACAAGACACGAAGAGGCTGCTGTGTGTCCATCAGGCTTATATCCTCCTAGTTTATTAGAAGCATAAATATAAATATTTATTTTATAGTGCACATCGTGACAAGCAATACATGATTGGCTAACAATCAAACTCCATAACCTTATGGGCTAAATAGTGTAAATAATTCTCTAACCCAATAATGAGTGAAACATGTACTAGGTGGCAGGTGCAAATGCTTATCTAATTGTGTAGCATTCTTTCTCTTGTAGAACTAGAGTTTCTCTTGGAAAGAACTACTGCTGTAACAGTTCAGTGTGTGTGAATGTTTACACTTAACACAGAGAGACAAGCTACTGCATGGCTGTCAGAAAATCCTTCTTGCAGACAGAACTTCACTGTAATAGAGAATTTCTGTTCATTTGCATCCATACTACCTAAAGGGTTGTATGACTGATCTGGCTTTAAATAGGAGAAACCTAAATGGTGATTTGGAAAGCATTAGGGTTTTAAGCCCACTTTTCTCTCTATAAATAAACTCAGGAATCCTCCACACACATGCAAAAGAGACCAGGAGAAAGCTCCAAGCCTTTTGCCTCCTCCAAGAGTTCACAGAGACAGTATGACCATGTTACTCAGGTACAGAGCCCTGAAAGAGAGCACTAACTAGAGGGAAGCACCTCAGGTAAGGACTTCTGGATTTGCCTGGTGTCTAATTGACAGGATATTCCTGCTGAATACAAACATAAACATGGTCTGTCAGTACACCAACATTCATGTGTCCCATTCTTGTAGTGCTGAATATTTTCCCTTTCAGATCTGAAGGACAGAAGTCAGGAATCAGTATGTCACCTCTGTCAGGTCTTCCTGTCATTCTGGAGCCTCTGGCCAAAGACAACAATGTGAAGAGCTGCAGAAGCTGAGTACTGAGACCTCAGGGCACTTGAATGCCAAACCTGGCAATTTCATTCAGCTAGTTGTGCTTTCTGCCCTTTTATAAAATATGCTGAGCCTTTTTATACATCTTCTAATGCAAGTTTCTGAACAAATAATTCATGCCACCCTCTAACAACCTTTCCTTTCTACAAAGACTAACATCCACATTGATTTGTATAATATTTAGGCTATTTTTTCGTTCAAATTTAGTCTGTATTTAAAACAGATCATTGTGTTTCTACATATTTAATGAATGTGACTCATAAAACCTATTTCATCTGGGATTTTTTTTGTTATTCTCATGTGACTTTGATGCTGTTATTTTTGGCTGCCAAACAAGACTATTTTGGTGAGGAAAGAGACTCTGAATCTTATGGACCTCACAAACATTTTAAGAAAAGATAGTGCTCATTCAGGTATACATGAATAATTCATCATGCAGTCTCATTTTTAGCACCATAAATCCAACCTATTAATTTGCAAATCCATTTTTGCATTATTCATTTTCTTCTAATTGCAGATAACCTTAAATAAAGTAGGGAAATCTGCAGTGCTAGGAATTGTTAGAAGTTAGAAACAAATAATATTTTTCATTTAGAAGTAAACCAAGAACAGAGGTACATTTTCCAATGTGTGATATTTAACCTCGGTGCTAAAAACATGTATTGAAAAAATAAAAATAAAAACAGTTTGACCTTCTTTGCCTAATTTTTTTGTGGAAATACAGCCAGTGCAATCCCAGGGTGTTCGTGTGCATGTTATGAGTTTCTGAAACCCACAGGCCAAATTCCATGAAATTTCACAAAAAGAGCAAAATGCCTTTATGTGGTCTCAGTAATATTCATCTATTTCAAGTTGTTTGAAAATAGATAATCACAATAAATAGCCACAAAGAAAAGAGACCTTTTTCTAGCTCTATCTTAACATGCGTTTAATTAGAAAGTAGGGAAACCCCATGAAAGGAAGGTAAAAAATGCCCCATTTACCAGAAAAGCTCATTCAGCTCTCTTTAGTTTCAAAGGCTGATGTCTAGATCAGGAGGAACCATCTATATTGGCAAGCATCAACTCTGAAACATACTCAAACACATCTGGTTTTGTGCTGCGGTACATCCATACCATGTTCTCTGGAACAAGAGCAGCTATTACATGTAAAGGTCATGCCTATGACAGAGACTTATCTCAGTGATCCTCATCCCCTGATTTTAGTTGTAAGTAATTCTGTCTAAAGAGCACAGAGACCAGCCAGGCAGTTCATAGAATTCCCCCAACGTCCTGACCCACCAAAGCTGGATGTCTCAGGCCACTGCTGCTGAAGGGAAGGCCAGGCAAGTCAATGATTCCTGATAGGTCTCTCTGGTTGGCCATCTACCTTAACACC
The DNA here is from genome assembly GCA_013390045.1 of Picathartes gymnocephalus. NCBI lineage: Eukaryota > Metazoa > Chordata > Aves > Passeriformes > Picathartidae > Picathartes > Picathartes gymnocephalus. Next base: position 33,572 of record WEKY01029201.1, on the reverse strand, counting down.
AGATAGCATCAATTTATTGAGGCAATACAAACAAACAAACAAACAAAAACCAAACAGACAAACAAACAAACCAACCAAAAAAATCCCACCAAAAATACAAAAAGAGAACCAAACAAAAAACCAGTGATGTGCAGCTTTGCATCCAACACAGTGCTCCTGCTCTAAAACATTAGTGAAGATACTTTTCTCTCACAGCACCACCTCAGAATTACTGTGTAGACATCTTCTGCGCCCTGCAAGAAGCCCTACAGGAAACCCAAAAGCAGAGTGCTGGGAAGATTTGAAGAACTCCAAGAACTGTTTTCAAGGGGGTGGATAAATACTACTTTGATTCTTGCAACTCCTCAAGACTTATTTAGCATCTCAGAGGATGCAAGATGTGTGTCCAAATTCAAACAGGGCTGTGTCTGCATTCAGCTACTTTGGCAACCAGCCAGTTACCAGGAAGGATTGATTATATGGGTGTATTTACGTGTCAGCTGTGAAAACATGTTGAAGGCATTGAAGTAGGTATCAACTGCACTTTATTTCTGACGGAAAAAATAACAATAATTTTAACAGATGCTGAAAGATATGCCTCAGCCTCACAACTTTGTCATCACTGGTAAAAATGGCAACTGCTATGAACCTGAACAGGACCTTACTTTGGACCAGTCATGTGTAATTTTCCACACACATTGCGCAGTGGGGTCCAAATCAGAATAGTCCCCGCCTATGACATAAGAACAGATTTCTCATAAGACCAAAACACTTATTATTTGTACAGAATCTGGATATCATACTAGTAATTAATATTTTGGATTTTTTATCACTTGCGTGGTCAAGAATAATGTACAATGAGAGTGCCTGAAATATAAACTATCCATAGGGGTGTATATCTAACAAGAAGGGGTACATTTCTTGGAATTTGGCCCTGTAAGTATCTGTCTTAAAAAAGTATTTAAGCTGGGAGAACTAGGGGAGGTCATGAGACTGTTACTGGCACTGTGTTGCTGCAATGGTACAAGGACAAAGCAAATAAGTAGCGCTTCATTCCCTTCAGGGAGGCTGGAGCCAAGAAACATCACTAAATGCTCGTGGTCCTGGGCTAAACACCCCTTCCCTGCAGCCTGGTCTCTTCCAGTTAAAAATATCTCTGGTTTCCCTCCAAGCAAATATCAAGCTTATGGTTTGAGAAAGCATTTGGAAGAAGATAAATGCAAGTTCAGCATTAGGATTTTGAGGGTTAGCCACCACACTTTTAAAAGAGTACTGTTAAAACTAATTCTCTCCCTCACTCTGCACAGCTCACACCACGGGGCATTAAGCCTCAAGAAACACATCTGAGGTTATTTCTAAAGCAGCCCTCAGACCCCAGTTTCACCTACTACAAGGTAGCATGAGGGCCACAACTCTGGATATTTACAAAAACTTTACAGGATATGCTCCAAACACAGAGCATACCATCCACTCTATCCTGCTTCTTTTTTCCTCAAGAACATCAGCTGGAGTAACAAACTCTGAGACTGACCCCGGCGCAAAGAAAACTGTCCACCAAAAATGACTTGTAGGGCATCCAGGACATTCCGTGTGCACACACGTGAGAAAAACTGGGTCACCACTACTTCTTCTCCCTTTTCCCCTCTGCAGGCACTCTGCAGCGTGAGGTAAAATCCGGCAACTAGATCAGCAGGATAACAGCGTTACAAAATCCATCAATAGATCAAGTGCTCAGGGACACAGAGGTCTAAAACACATTGTGAGAGCCTTTCCTTAGCCAGCAGCTCCCCATTCATCTTATCTGCAGTTCAGTGAAACAAAGTATTCAATCAGAATTAATTCTGACTATACAAAAAGTGAAACACTGTACATTTAGAAAACCTTAACAGTGCTTTATGTCAATAACAGAGGCAGACAACAGGAAGGTTCTCTACAGGAGATGCAATTAGAAAAAAAAAAAATTAAAAACGCCCCATAAACAGTGCTCACAGTTATTTTGAAACAGCCATCCAAACTAGCTACATCGGGTTATAAAAGTGCTCTTGACTCAGGATATGTTTCATCGCCACCCACACTGGGAAAACCCCACACAAGGGCATATTTTCTCTTCCTGCTATATAAAGGGGCAAATGAAATATTTTAGAGGTTTGGAATGACTTTCTTCGGATGTGAAGGTTCCCTGGGCTGAACTATAGTTGGAAGCATTCACTGAAGGACTGGGCAAGTGGATCTGAGAGACCTTAGGTGGAACCCCACAGAATAACTGAGGAGTGCACCTCATCCTGCATCAGTGAGCACGTCCACGGGAGCAATGCTGCAGCCCCAGCTGCAAGCCCCCTGGAAAAGCAGGCAGAGGGAGAACAGGGGTTTCCACTTGGAAACCCTGCTCTTCATCATTCAGTCATTGTTACTCACACAGTCTGGCATGTGGGGCCTTGTCTTCACTAATTGCAATCTGGGTAATAGCGTTTTGCACAACTTCCAACTTTTATTTCTGCCTTAGTCTGAGGGCAAAAAACCACTCCATGCTGGCTTAGCCATCTCACTGTGATGTCAGTGACAGAAGGAGGCAGGATAAGGGTGAGGAATTCAACGAGAATCCATCAAAACATAAACGCCAACTTGGAAAGGTCAGCTGGAAGAAATTCCATATAGAACTGAAACAGGGCTGAGCAGGTAAAGCATACATACATTTTCTGCTTTGCTGGAAAAGAACAGAGCTCCAAATCACATTTTTAGATATACGTATTTTACTGAGTATTAAAAAAAAAAAAAGAAGCTTTTACTACAAATTCGTCCACTGCACCTTTTTTTCTCTGTGTGTGTGTATTTCGTGGGGGGGAGGATGGACATGGGGATTTTTTAAACTTGTAAGTACCATTTGCTGAATTTAGACCGGAAACCCACAGATAAGGCATCCCAAGGGCAAGATGAAAGTTGAACCAGAATACTTCAACAGGTGCCCTTTTCCTCCTCATCTCCCTCAGCATGCACCAAACCTGGACTGTACCCAAAGTCAGTGCCTGAACAAACTTGACACCGAAGACACTTGCCTCATGGCAGTGGGGCACAGGTTTGCAGAGGGAAGCTACAGAGCTGCATCCCTTCCTCTTCATCACATCACACAGCATGACCCAGCCCCAGTGGCTACCTGGAAGCCACATTCTTTAGCAGAGTTACCAGCAGCCCCAGCCAAATACCCAGTCTCTGGTACTTGGCTGTTCTGAAATTTTTCCTAGCACTTTCTTCTCTCTGTTTAATTTGTCCTCTATAGGAAAGCCACCACCAAGGAGGAAAACCTTATGCACTAATGAAAAGTAGATATTTCACGCTTGAAATCTCTTTCAGTTATCTACAACTTCTACTTAAAAAAAAAAAAAAAAAGTCATTTAGTCATTTCAGATTTCTGAATAGTTGCCTGGTGCCATTCAGCAAGCTGCCTACACATAAAAGCACTTGACACCACATTCAAGGGATTCATTGCGAATCTGCCTCTTGCTTCACCTCAGGTCAAATCAAGTAATTGTTTAAGATCTGAGTATTCTTTCTCTTTGAAACTTTGTAGAATTTGTTTGTTATCCTAAAAATGCCTATCACAGCTAACTGATATATATGCATTTTATGAGTATTTTGAAACTGAGGAAAAATATTATTTAACAGAGAAATCCCTATACTATATGGCAGAGTACATGGAAGCAAAAGCGCCAGAACATTCTTTGATGATGCCAGATATATTGAAGGCAAGAACAACACCCCCCTTACTTACAATTTACAGGCTGTTCACACAAAAATCATCACTCATATATCCATCCTTCAGGAACTTAGATATTCAGTACATAAAATAAACATAACATTGAAATGTTTTCATCTTTTACTTGGGTAAATCACTGATTTTTCTCTTACTCCCCATGGTAACTAACATTAGTGAAGGAAGGAGAAATCCAATGTCAGAGGAACCCAATATTTTCACATAAACGGGCAAATGAGATGAAGAGGAGAAGGAGAGGTTTCATTCAGCGTTGTTTGGGAGAGACAGCATAGCTCACTGCCATTGAATATAAGTTTTTCAGGAGAATTTAGAAGGGGAAGAAGTCTGGTCACGTAGCTGCATAGCCGGTCAAGAAGCTGGCACAAGGTCGCTTCCTGAACACACTTGGTGGAACTTTGCCTGAAGGAACCTCCCCACTCCCCAGGATGCAGCACTCTGTTACAGTCAGGTTTTGTGGCTCTTGGATAGTGCCTTAGCCCTAGTCTTGAAATGCAATAGATGACATTATGCAAGTGTCATTTAAAAACAGAACTATAATAATTGCTTTAGAATATAAGACACTTCTGTAACATGCCTCTACTACCAGTCCTATTGCAAAACCCAGTGTGGGTGATGGTCTTCACTGCAGAGCCCATTATTCCTACCAGAAAGTTAATCTCCATCTCAGGTCCTTGAATCAAGCAAGGAAAAAGACTGTGCAGAAGCAGACAGGGTTTTGACTATGCAGAAGCAGACAGGGTTTGACTGGGTTGCAATTGAATGTAGGAGCAAGTGAATCCCAGGGCACAGGTCCATGAAAAAAACCACATGCTCACTTTTGAATCAATGTATTTTTCAAGCACCAACAGCGAGCATAAGACATCTCCAGGATGCTCCATGCACATCTTGCTTCCTGACCATTTTGGCCTCATGTTAACACACAGGGCACCTGATATGAATTGGCTGATAAAAAGAAAACAAAAACCTAACAGCCAATCCAACTGAACAGCAGAGAATCTCCCAAGTGCCCTGTCAGAGAGCTGTGGAGGTCATCCTGTGATTCAGTCAATGGTTATTTCATGTGTCAAAACAGAAAATAGTAGGGACCTATAAATAAGGCATCTGAGCAGGGCTTTGTTGCAGGCATTTTCCTGCCTTATTGCACCAACTTCAATATCTGCAAGAAGTTGGAGAAGGTTATCACACAGACACTTCCATCCCAAACAACACACTGTTTTTTTAAGAGCAGCCAGCTACCATAATTAAGCTGACAGCCTACTGCTGACACTTAATTTATCTAATAACACTATTGTCTATCAAACATATTCTGCACTAAGTTCAGCTGGAAGTCTGGAATACAGATGGTCTTGCAAAATCTGGAATAACTCACACTTACTGTGGAGGGAACTACAGCCTCATTTATTTAGCAGTCATTGACTCAATATATAGCTCACATTACTTCAGTGCAGATATTTAAGTCTAAAGCAGTGTGCTTGTGATGAAAAAAAAAAAGCACTGAACAGCATACTGAACATTTTCCAACATGGTTAGAAAATGCAGCACCACATTTACTACAGAAACAAGTAAGACAAAGGAACTTAAACAGGAAAAGGTAAAAGCTCCTAACAAGGTGGTACAAGCTCCGTATGATTTCTTCCTGCAGAGGTTTGAGCACACATCACCCATTCATGTGTCTGAATGTGATCAAATATGTACAGAATGTGTATTTTGTTCCTATATTTGGCTGCGCTATCTCTTCTGAAGAGGAAACCTTCAGTGCATCCCAAAGTCAAGAGACAGCATGTTCTGGATGTGCATCAGTCCTCCTACAAAATCCGTCTGTCCTTGTTTCCTACATATCCACCTGCACACATACACACACCCTCTCCCCATCCTTCTTGGACCCCAGCACTGGCTTGTTGCTCTGCACTCCTGCAGAATGGGCTGAGCCGCATATCCTGCACCAGCCCCTTGCTCTCTTTGTATTGAAAACCGAACCCTTGTGCATAGTTCCCTTCTCACACAGGCAGAAGCAAGACTTGCATGAGAGCAGATCTGGTTAAATCACACAGGATGGCATTCTTAGCAGGAGGGATTATGCCTGGAGTTGCAATTGGTCACCCAGAAGAGAGCATCACAAAGTGCCAGTCCAGTGGTTTTATGAATGCAATTCACAAAGTCCCCTGACTTCTTGCTTTTTCTAAGGCATGCTATATAACACTGCTGTATACTTCAATGCACACACTGAAAGAAGAGGTCCATTTCTTTCCTACAGCACTGTCTGAGCAGCATGAGATTCTTGAGGACTAAAAGAATTCTTTCACAGAAGCATTGTAATGGCTGCGAATCAAAGCAAAACCCCAGAATGGAGGCACTTGATTGTCTGAAATCTTTGAATGAGCATCTTGTTATAACACATGAATGACCCGGGGTATTTTCCCTCACAAAAACAAAACTAAACAAAACCCCAAAAACCAAAACCAAAACAAAACAAAATAGAAAGGTACTCCAGTGCTAAAGAGCTGATAGAACTGTTTCTCAAGTCAATTTAAATCGTATTTAATAAGTAATGTTAGAGGGGGAAATGGTTTGACATACTTCTTGAATGGTAAAGGTAAAAGAGCATCTACAGAAGACCACCCTTCCACTGAGAAATAAGGTTGTTGTGTAGAGGGAAATACTTTATGTTGAAATGATGCAGTTCAAAGTGGGGGGAGATCTTGCATATTTTTAGAATGTAAGGAACTAAACTCCCTGTTGCAAAGAACTAAGCAACACAAATAATTTTCATTTCCCCGAGCTCAGACATTTTGATGCCGGCTGTGATGTCTATAGGAATCTCAGCCTCAGAATTTACATCAAATGCTACTTTACTATCCCAAGTTGCTCTAATTTAATTTCTGCTGCCTCTGACTGCCATCCTCCCCTCTCACCCCCCTAGAGAGAAACAGTCAGAAGAGCTGACTCATGGAAAACAAGTGATCAAACTCTCCCTCTTTCCACAGAAATTCACACCAGTTTGGCTTCAGTGCTCCCATCTTGCTGGCAAACAATATGCTCACTCCATCCTGGCCCCACACTACAATTCTCTGGTCCCACCAGGAGCAACCTGACTGCTTGTGCTCTCTGTACCACCTGTTTTCGGCACAATTTGAGGTGCAAGGATATGAGTCCTTTCTTTTGGTAGCTATCTGTTTAGTTTGCCTTTGGATAAGGAATATGATTGATTTGCATTTATTAAGGAAACTAAAGGTCACTACACATCAAGGTCTATTACCTGTCTGTCATACTTTTGCTCTACTAAGGGATCTTAATAGACAAGCACTGATTCCTCCCTGATTACTGAAATCATTGTTTGAACCTAGCAATAAGTAAGGCATCAATGTTAATGCTTACTCCAAAACAACAGCATCTGCCAAGCGGGTCACACCCCTGATGAACATTACCACTGCAGCGTGAAGACTGAACTGATGCACCCATCCATCCATAGCAGAGCCCTTTCTCCAGTCAAAGCCACTCTGCTAAATCTTATGTGGGCCTGCCTTCAGTGTAGCTGTGCAACAAATGGACTGAGCAGAGAATAAAACCCCTTCCCAGTCCATGTGCCCCTTATGAAAAGCTGCCTTACCGGGACAACAGTGGCCAGTCTGACCAGCCACTCCAAACCCAAGGGCAAAGGCTGCCTGCAATGGCCCTGGAGGGATTTAGTGGTGAATTTAAAATTCAGGACAGAGTCAAGATTTTTCATGGCCTTCAGCAGTTCAAAATTTTTTTCTGTTTATTCTATGCTCAGCTGTCTTCTCATCCTCCCCTGAGCTGCTGCCCCTGTGCAGGATGCTGCAGAGAGCACGACACACTTCCTCCTGCAAACAAGCCGAATCTCATAGGGATATCCTATTCACAGAAGTGAGAAACCCTGACAGAAGGGAAAAGCAAATATTTTAAGACTATAATCTTTTCATTTTCCCTTCTGCAAACTTGTTTCATCTTCTGTAGCCTTCATCAACACAGAGGTGCAGCTGCAGCTGGCCATCCCCAAGGCTGCTGAGGTGACCATCATCTCAGATCTTCTCATCCACACTCTGCAACACATCACATCCCATCCAGGCACAGAGTTGGGGTGGCTGAGGCACAGATGTGGTTTTCTGCCTGCTGGGGGGTACAGGCTGCCTGTGCTTCCTGCTCACAGAAGTCCCATTCCTGCTTCATCCTTTAATTGGAAACACCCCATCTGAGTGGTGGGACACCCTTCTATGGCTTTCTGAGAATCTTCTTAAAAAAGGTGGCTCCAACACAGGTTCCCTGTGTCTCACAGATGAAAAGGCGGGTTTTTTTCAGAAGCAGAACTAAATGGCTGAACATATTTGGAAGCAATTTTTTGACATAAAACTTCCAGGTCATGGTGACAGAAGTAGATGCTTCATGACGCTATCTCACAACTTGAAGCCTTGTGGAAAGTTCAATACTTCCCAACACAAGACAGAAACCTGTTGACTCACTGCACTGTCTTCTCCTAATAAGAGAGACAGAAAGAATGGGTGGGCACATACTTGTCAACAAAGGTGAAAAATTGCCGTGGGAGTAAAACAATGCACACAGGAGACCAGTCAGTAGCCTTTTATCTGTTTAACTCCTTCTGCTCAAACAGACATACAGCAAACACCTAAATTTCTCCCAGTTATCAACAATGAAAAGCTCTCTCCAAATTCACTAAGTAATTAAACGGGGTTCCTCCTTTATTTAGCCCAGGCAACACTGAAGGAAATGGTGTTCTTGAAGAGGGAACAGGACTGTGCAAGTACAGGGAACAAGAAATGCCTTCCTAGTAATCTTACTGGCTTTGGAGAACAGAATACAACAAATGGAGGTAGAAGAGATGAACAATAAAATATTTAAAGGGTAGAATCTCAAATAAAAGCCAAGGGGTACTCAGAAAACAAACATTGAAAGGTGTTTCTAATTCCTTGACTATTTGCCAAGATTTTCATCTAAGCAATCGTGCTCTTCAGTGATTATTGTGTCAAATATCAGGTTGTTAATGCAGACTAGAAATGAAAGTGTCATGCAAACAATTTCTAAGATTTTGAATTGAGGAAAACAGATGAGTAGAAAAGTATCAGCAGCACTGATACTCAAAGAACATATCACATCAAAGAGAACATAAAATAGAGCACAGAGGAAGGGAATGCAGTTCGGAAAAGGTTTTAATTTAAAAATACAAAGTCAGAACAACATAGGATAGGAAGAAAATGAAGTCTCAGAATACTTTTGTCCCACAGCAGAATCACCTTGTACCTTTATCTCATCCAGGACAGATTTGGCTAACCTGCCCTAACCACTTGTAGTGGTGAGGCATCATCAGCACTGCCACTCTGGAATTTATTCCACTGCTTTGTTTTTAGAAAGATTTTCCTATGTCTTATTTGAATCATCTCTGCTTCACATCCAGTAGGGTTGAAACCACTACACCTTGCCCCAGCTACCATAACTATGGAAATATTTTATTTTCCTCTTCCTCCTCTAAAGAGCCTTTCAGGTATACAAAGACTGCTTCCTTGTTCGCCTTGACCCCCTTTGCTTCAGATTAACCAATCTCATTCTTTCACTCAGTGGGAGATGTCTGCTAGCCCTCTAATCATTCTCACAGTTTCTACACATTCATCTTTCCAGACAGTCGTCATTTTTCTTCATTCTTCTTACCACCCAAAATGAGGTGTAAGACTCCTGCCCTGGCCTATTCAGAAATAGCAACAGCACGTATCTGGTTGATTCCCGGGTTTTCACCTTCCCTCCCCAAGCAGCTGTAACACCAGGCTTCTGCACATGGAGCTGATGATCCAGCTCATCCTGTGCTTCTCTGTAAGCCCCAGATCCTCTTGTGGCAGGCTGCTGCCTTGGCACTCACCTCTCATGGCTCCATCGACTGGTGCACATGCTGGCAGCGTGCCTCAGGGCAAATATTGACTGCTTCCATTTATTAACTACCTACGGGTAGTACCTTGAACTTGTTCCTATTGAACAGTCTCACTTTATTTCCCAGCAATTCCTTCAAGTTATCAAAATGCTTTGGTATCCTAAAAGGAGGAAAACCCCAATGTATCCTACCCAAATTGTCACTTGATCCATCCTATCACTTTGACTACAAGCCTTTGGCACCATCTGAGAAAATGGTTACTGTATAAATTTTGATTCTACACCTCAACAATTTCATTTTGACCATTTTTTCTGTAGTTTACTTTTAAGGACATGTGAAAGAGTGTCAAATGCCAGCTCCTGCTGATTCTTTCTTACCTGCCAATGGGTTGCTATTTTAGGAAAAAAAAAAATGAAAAAAAAAAGAAGATTGATTTAACACTGTTCTTGATAAATTCATAATGCATACTGTTTATTTTGTAATCTCAAGGTTGTCTACAAAATATCACATAATTATTTGTTTCAGAATTTATTAGAGAACTGAAGTGACAGGTTAAAAAATAACTCACCTGCTTCCCCTTTTTTAATTATGAGTATCACACTTGAAATTTCTCATTGTCCAGGACTCTGACTCTTCTGTCACCGCTTCTCATCCAGAGGATCAGAGACTGTATAATTTCATGATCGCCATCATATTAATTGCTCTCTAGCATAAACTTTTCAACTCTCCCTTTGAGTAAGAAAGAAATTTTACTTACTTTTCTTCCCAGTTACTTTTACCACCTGGTATCACAACTCTTCACCAGTACACTAAAAATTGGATGAACCATCTGTGTTCTGTCATGTTTGTTTTCAACAAAAGCCTGGGTAATTAAATCCCCATTAACAACACATGCTGCTCCGAAGGATTCTGTAAGTTCATTTTTGCTGGGACATCTCTGCCAATCCTTAACAGCAAGCAAATTACACTTGGCAATTTGTCAGTCTGGGGAATGTAACTTCTCAAGGATCAGGTACAGTATTACCTCTGTACTGTGTTCAGACCAAATACGAAAATGGAAGAATAAACATTTATTTGCACTATGAGCAGGTAGACTCCAAGAGGAGAAAGAGTGCCATGCCATAGCAGAAGCCCACAGAGGCTCTTCACATTGCACAGTGCCCTGCATCATAGAATTCATTCTGTTTGCAAAGATTTACAAGGGTTTAAATCTTGTGTTTGAGAGCACAAGAATCACCTTGTTGGGTTAGAGCAATGGTCCATCTAGGTTGGTATTCTGAACTTAAAAGATCCAAGATACAGTGCACCGACTAGAACTTCTTTATCCGTGTTCTTTGATGCATGTACAAAACTTGGGCAGAGCAGCAAGGCAGGATCTCACTGCAGTGATGGAGGCTTTCCAAACCAGCTCTGTTCATCCACATTTTCAGTGGCCACCTTTTTTCCAGCACTAACTGGCCAAGGGTGGAAATCAGACTCACTGTACATCCCTTGATCCTATCCAGCCCCATGTCATAGGCAGGAATCAGAAGAGAGATCTATCATGATGCCTGCTGTCACAGCAGGTATTTGTAACAATGTGTCACACAGGCAGAAGAGCAGTAACTTCCCCTAGGAGATCTTTCAGAAGTCCAGGCTAGATGCCACCTAGTCCTAGGAACTTCTTAACTTACCTGCTTAGTCAAACCTCATCTGGGTCCTTTTTGACCTTCCTGCTGTGAAAAAAAAGCATGTGGTTTAGGAATCTCCCCAGCAGCAAAGACACATGCAAATACAGTGAAGTTCTTGGATATGATGCACTGAGAGCATCTTTCACGTCTGGCCAGCAAGTGGTCCCATTGATCCATTGATCTGACTTCCCACTTCTTATGCATTTGAAGAAGTTGGCACTAACAGCCTAAGCATCATTAGCAAGGCTCTCTTCAAGTTTTAGAGGTTTTTTGTCTGTCCTCCTAATCGCCTATTTACTTGTCATAATTTATGGACTCTCTTCATTTGGGCAATTTTCCCATTTTTTAAATATCAATCCAGTCTTTGTGATAGCCTCAGGTTCTTTATTAAGACTTGAAGGGATTTTACTGGATTTATGTTTTCTTTCTAACTGTAATGCAAAGTTTACCCCAGCTTCTAATATTGCAATTTTTAGAAGCCACAATTTTCTCACTTCCTAGATTAGTGTTTTCAAGGTTGTTTTATTTTCTTTTTTGACAAATTGCCTCATTTCCACAGACCGCCCTGTCTTGAAATTGAATATTCATGTTCTGAATTCACTTGACTTGCTTTTGCTGAAAGCTAATCACGTTGAGACAGCTACCTCCTGAAGTAGGTCTCATGAACCACTTGGGTCCAAACAGAGATCAGCATCTTCTCCTGCAAGTTGTTCTACACAGCAGGAAATGCTGCATGTCAAAATTTTTTACCTCCACACCTTGCCCTGACAAAGCATCAATCCAGTCTGTAGAGGAACAGCACAACTACCCCCTTTGCTTTCTGTTGTGCAGCTGCAGCTCCTCTCACCTCACATTGCCCAGTCCTGTTAGGATGATCAGTCCCTGTCCTTAATCAGGGGCCTGTCAGTACAATCCCACCACATCACCATTAACTAGGGGTTCCACTGCGTGCCTTTTCTCCTTGGAACATTTTTATGCCATTACACTTCATGTTATCCTTCAAATACAACGTCACTCCCCCACCAATATGTCCTGCTTTCTTTTCCTGTAATATTGGTAGCCTGGCAACACCATATCCCACTGATCCTACTCCTCCCACCATGTCCCTGGGATGACTGCTCTGCCAGGGTTACCATTTGAGCCCAGGAATGCTCATTCTCCCATCCTCTTTTTAAGCACTAAGCACTTCTGTAAAAGCATTGGTTTGTTTTTCCCTAGCTCCGTCACTGAGCATGGCTGGCCAAGAGGGACCACAGGCAACCTCATTTCCTTGTTCATTCCAATCTGTTTATTTCTCTCCCAGCCTTTCCAGAAGCACAGCCTGACTTCATTTTAACCATGGCATAGCCTGCACAGGTCCCTCTTGTCCCAAATGTCCTTATTTCCTAAAACACTTTAATCCTACCGTTCTGCCCCATCACCTCCTCTGTGAAGGCTCTTTGCAATGAGAATTGCAAGGCAAGCATCCTGCTAGAAAGCTAAGGTTCATCTATCCATGTGGTCCTCATTTTACCTCTGGCACAGATGGATGCTACCAGGAGAGGTTGGGACCAGTTCTCCCATCTAAATATCATAGATTTGCAGAATGGTTTGGGTTGGAAGGGACTTTAAAAATCATGTATTTCCCAGCCCCCCACCATGGGCAGGGACTCCTTCCTCTAGACCAGGTTGCTCAGGACCCATCCAATCTGGCCTTGAACACTTCCAGGGATGGGGCATCCTCTACTTCTCCCCAGTCCCCCTAAGATACCTGAGTTTGCTGCACCCTGCTCCTCCTGCTCCTCTGTAGAGAATGGGCTATGCACAAGACTCTGTGCCACATCTGCTGATACGGCAAGGCACTTGAACAGCACTAGATGGCTGTTGTTTAGGCAACTGAACTGAGCTGCTTAGAAATGTGAGATTTGCCCTAGAACAGCAGGGAAGGGATCCCAGACTGGAAACAGAGAGATGCTTTGGCACAGCTAGTTACGGTAGACAATAGATGGTACTTCCACTGAGGAAAGTAAGGAAGAATTTAGGGTACTTTATCCAGAGCAAAGATACTCAATCAATTTGATTCCAGACAAAACTGCTATTAAAAAAAAAAAAAAAAAGTTCAAGAAAAGAGTTCTACAACAGCAGTGAAAATGGAAGCAGCAGTGCAAAAGCAGCCAGAGGTTCTGGGCCTGGTGCTTTCTTTTGGGTTGCCTCTAGTGCACACATCATGGCAGAATCAACTTTACTAAGCAGGGCAGCAGTGAAGGGCAGGAAAAATGTTTTCAAAAATCTACGTGACTCCTAGAATGATCTGGAGTTTTACATCACAGTTCTGATCATCACTTTCCAGAAGTTTTTGTATCCCTGAGATCAAGGATGTTATCTACTACATGTTTTGTTATTAGCCACAAGCTCTCGGAAGTTAGATTTGTAGCACTTTTGCATTGTATGTTATTTTAAGCATAAAATAAAGTATCTCAAAAAAAAAATCAGAAATAACTATCTCTAAGGTCATAATTAGGTGTTCTTCAAACCTGTAACTTTCAGTATACTGATTAAGGGCTTTTTAGGATAACTTCTCTGCTTTTGGGGGCATTCAACATCTACACAAAAGCATCAAAAGACGGCAATCTTGCTGTTGATCATGTAATCAAATTTGCTTTGCTTTTTCACACAGCTACCATGCCTGCGGGTCCCTTTCAAATACAATATCAATTTGAAAGTGCAACATTTTTCCCCTGTACAAAAAATGTTCTTCTGTATGACCAAGGACTGTCTAGTGCCACAGTACATTGTGCCATGTCCTCATATATTGTGTAAGTCCTTTTCCTTTAAACCACTGCACATATGTTTTTCTTTGGAGCCTGGATACAAGGCCAGCAAGAGCAATGGACAGGTCATGCTGTGATTTCCCCCAGAATTTCATGGAGTATTCACTTCAGATTTCAGTGGTTTAAAACATCATTCACTGATGTCTTTTGTGCATGTCTTAACAAAAAGCATGTACGTACTGCTTGTGAAATACCCCCTTTACGGGATACTTGGGGCTATGCATTGCAAAATATAGGACAACCAGAAGTAAAAGTTTTCCTTGAAGTGATGTAATGCCACACAGTAAAAGGGCAATCCATACTTAACCTTGGATTAATAAAAATGAACTCAAATATGCACATAAGTACTTCTGATTTGGACATGACCAAGCTCACAGGTTCTCCAGGGCCAAAATACAAATTGCACAGCCACTCCTGGAAAGTGGATGGGGCTATGAAGCAGTGACTCACTGAACATTTTACTGACTCAAATTATATTCTTAGTTCTCAACCATATTAACAAAGTAATGCACAAGGAGACTTTTAGTCCTTGTGCATTACTTAGTCCTCTTTGGCACTGTTTTGCAGTGTCAGTCTTTTGCCTTCTGTGAAATTATTCCTGATCAACAGCAATTAAATATGAAACCAGCCAAGGGTAAGCCCAGTACCGTGTGAGAACAAATGTAGCAGAGGAGAGTTTCAACAAATGAACTCTAGTTCCTCTCTCTTCTCAAGAGGAGGCTGCAGCACTAGTTATCCAATTTAAACAACGCGTATTCAGTCACTGAGCAGAGCTATTAGAGAATTCTAGGAAATATAATTTTTGTCCTAAGCCAACACCCAAAAAGATAATTGTATATTTTTTCGTTATTCCTTCACTTCACAGACATATTTTTAATTAGCAAGGACAAAGAAATCTCAGATACTGCAAAAAAACTCCAACAAACTAGTGCTAGCATTCAGCAGCAACCTTCCCCCACATCGGTGCTGAACTAAAACCATGACACTTGGCCAGGAAGATCTCTTGTTCATTGTCCTCCATCCTGAGAGAAGTTGAGCTTAGTGCCTTGGCAAAACTGCAGTTTGAGTCATTAAGATTCAACCTACACAAATCCTCCTAATGCCTGGGCATTGTGCTCCCTGCACAGCGTTCCAGCAGCTACATCGCAGTGCTGCAGCTCAGTGCTCAGCACTGGCCACACCCCTTGCAAAAAGTAGCTGTGTTTCAGTGGCAGATAAAACAATATTTTAATATCAAATCTTCACACAAAAATGCATTTTTACTCTTCAGAGTAAAGATGCAAGGGATAGAAGTAATCAAATGCAAAGCTGTCTAGCTAAAACTCAGAGGGGTTGGATGAGTTTTTACTTTTTGTTACACAAATCAAAATAAACCTATTTTAGCACATAGGGACATTTTCTTAACACTTTTAAATGCTGAATAGCTTTGTTTCCAATCCAAAACCTAAATAAATCGTACTTCCAAGCCAAAGAGATTTTTTTTTTTAATTTAAACCACAAAGGAAAAAAGGAGAGTTGTGGGGTTTTTTCCAGCAAGTTACATGATATGTGGTAACCAGGAGCTGTACAATGCGAGATTAGAAAACCATATGAAGTGATGAAATGATGTATATAAAACTTCATTTTGCACAGCTCCATCAGGGATAAAAGTGCTACTTCCGTGAAAAATATTATTAGAATTTGTAATGCTCTTGCCATGGAAATAGCTGTCATGTCACCCACCAGGATTATGGGTGGACAAATAAGAAAAGCAGATGATACATGAAAGCAGGAGAGATGGAAGCATTTTTCGGAATTAGACAGCAATGACAAGGAAAATGAAAATGACTTGTAAGGTCTAATTGGAATTCCTTTAGTCACTTGGAAAGGATATTAAAAAGCCTTTCTCAAAGCACTCTTATCAACATTTTCTTCAGGAATTAGTGTACAGCATAATTTAGTCAGTGCATAAGCATATTAATTTTTCATTCTGTGAGCAGGTGGCAGAAAGCTTGCACATATTAAATCCAGCCCATGAGCCCTGGTTTGGGCCACAGCAGAGAACACAGCTGGGGAGCAGCAGATAGCTGGCTGTCCCCTGTGCCCAGCTCCTGGGACACTGTCCTGCCTCAGCCCTCAGCCTCAGGTCATCCACAGCCTTCACCTTGCCATGTGAGCTCACCAGCCAGAAGCTGCAGGAACACGTCTGGGAAGCTGAGCCAGGGGACTAGGAAGGGACATGACACAACCAGGGTACTTGAGTTCGTTTGTGCTTCTTCATCCTGTTCAACAAGCCACACAGAAAGCAGTCAAAAGAAGTATTTAAGATACAATCATGTGTCTTTGAACATCACCCCCAATCCCCAGACGCGCTGACCCTCACGCCCAATACAAACCTTCCTTGGAAGCAGTGGTCAACACAACAGTAAGGGAGGTTGAAAATAAATGACCCATAGGGAGCAAGAGCTAATTTTCCAACCCACGAAGAAGTTTCATCTAAAGCCCACACACTGCTCAGCTTCTCTGGGAGACAGCAAGGCCCACAGGTAATGTGTATTGGGGAAGGTACTCTCTGAACTACCAGAGAAAACACACGAGACAATCAGTGTCCTCCTGCCACTCAACAGCTAGGCAAGTACGAGCTCTCATGGACAGGAAAAGCTGCTCATTTCCCTCAGCTTTTCTTGTGCAGTGCACTTGAGAGTCAGTCTTGCCCAATCACTTCTCTCTCAGGACAGGTTCAAGGACCTGAAGTGCTCTGCTTGTAGCACATATTTGCCATTAACCCTCCCAGCCCAGGCTGGCAACTTCATGGTCCTTTTATCTCAACATCCTGCATAAACTGCCAACATCACAGCCCCAGTGAAAAAGAGATACTGTGAATGGATACAAGAAAAAAATCCTGACCTTGAAAGATCCTTTACTTCTTCACAAGCCTGGCTAAGACACAGTGATCCACGTAGGACTCATTGCACTGGGACTAGCTCATGGCTGAGCACTGAAACAGCTCAACACAGCTGCATCACAAAGAGGCCTTGGCCAACCTATTTTGATGTGGAGGTTAACTCTGTTTTTAGAAAGCGGTTAGATTAAATGACGTCCAAGTATTCCTTCCACTAATGCTATTCAACTTTATTTTTCCAAGAACTCTTTATTGCATCTTATTGAAGATTCCCACTTCACTATCCTGAGCTATAACCTCACCCGAAAGTCAGTTTTCACCTATATTGCCCAAACTGCATTTAACAGTGATCCTTCATGCAATCTTTGGGGTGTGATGAACTAGAAAGGAGCTGTTAAATTCCCCCCACAGCAGTTATTGGAGGGCTCATGTTGTTCGTCCACACATTGAAAAATTGGCTTCTTATGACAGAGGAACAAGTCCTTGATATCAAAGGAAATGTGACATGACATACTAGGAGAAGAAACCCCTCCTTTATTAGCCCTCCCCATTCTCTCTCTCAGACAAGGGAATGACACAAAGGCTGTGCACACTCATCATCTAGTCTCCAAGAAAAAGCCTTGGAAACAAGTCTAGTGAAGTCAACGTGGAAAGTGCTATTTTACCAATACTAGTATGTTCTGTTTTGTTCCCTAACAGATTAATAACTCCTAACATTTCATATGTCAGTTTTATTTAACCATCACAGAGTACTGATCACTACCAGTGTGTCAGGTGTTTGATGTAATCCCAGATCAAGTTCCTGAATTATATCTCCCTGCTCCCTCAGCACTTATCAGGACTATCATTTTATATGTGGAGTCATAACTGTTTTGCTCTTACATGCATCCTTGAACATTCATTTATACTGAATGTCGTATGCAATTTTTTTTTTTTTTTTTTGCTCAGTCACCCACTATTACAAGGTCCTTCTACATGTCTTCATGACTGGTCCTGTTTCTTATTAATTTGAACAATTTAATGCCATCAGCAAATTTTGGCAGATCACAGCTAACCCCTTTTCCAGGTCACATAGAAATCTGTTGAACTGCACAAACCCCACAAGCTCCTCTGGTGATTTTTCTCTAACCCAAGAACCACACACTTTCTTCTGCCCTGGTTCCTGACTTTAAACCGGCATAAAGATTTTCCCCTCTGTGAGTTGGCCAAGATTGATGTTCCAGGAAGAAGCAAGTGAATATCCTCTACTCTATGCTAAGATTCAGATCTTCAGCTTGTTTGCCTTGGCTCTGTCTCTCTGACACACTACATTGAAACCACATCTCTGAATTCCTGTAACTACATCGGTAATGTTTCTGCCCAACAGACAGAAGATATACAGGTATATATAAGATACATATTTCCTGTTTGCCTACACCTATTCCTCTCATGCCAAGGGCCTACTAAGTTAAAAGGGGGTCTACAAATACACCAGGGCTGCTTTTATCTAGATGCTGTTCTCCTGTTTCAGGGCAAGCTGGAGCCTGATGTGCAAGACTGCTGCAGAGATCTTTCCTGCTAGAACCTGACCTCCAGGCACCAGCCACTACATGGGTAATTGAAATCTGAGAAAAAAAAGACATTACTTCTGACAGTTGTTTTTGTTTACTGGACAAGTTTTATTATGTGACATCTTTTTTTTTTTTCCCCACAGGACTCTTCCATTTATTTATTACACAATTATTGAATTTTATTGCACAGTTATTTTGGTTTCACCTTTATTTTTCTGCATGGGGCAGAATCTCTGCTCTGGAGAAAGAATTAGTTGCTTCGTCCAATGTTTTCCATGACTGTCATCCTATCAGATCTCCAAGCATATCAGAAATGTTCAAATACCAAATGGGGAAAAATACATGCAAACCCTGCCAGAGTTTAGACATGCACCTGACTGCTGCCACTAGGAAGAAAAGCACAACTGAGAGCTAAACCTGGTTTGCTTCTTTTCCCACCTGCAGCACCAGGGAAGATGGGATATTTTACCCAAGGCACATGCTTCCTGACAGCAGAGTAAGAGTCAAAGAGGAAAACCTCAGGTTGTCATCACAGACTTAGAAGTAAAGTCTGTTTTGGTGGACAGTGTTTTGGGTCTCCTACCATGACCCAAAACCTGACCTCTTTTGCCTTTCAAATCTAAAATACGGAGACACTAAAGTTTCTCAAATAAGAAGTCACCATGCCTTTCACCAGCATAGTCACAACAACACTCTCCACCAAAGTTTCAGAGCACCAAGGAGATGCTGACTGGGAGGCAGTCCAGTCCACATTCATGGCAGGGCTATCAGCAAAGCCACATCAAGTCAGTCACAGCTTTGTCTATCTCAGCCCCAAAAACCCTCAAACTCCCTCTGGGTAGCTTTACTGTGCAGTACACATCTTCTCTCACCTTGGCTCCAACCCAAGCACCCCGTGGTGCAGTCTGTGGGCATCGGCCCTTCATGTACTGGGGAGGGATTTGGGTCCTGCATTCTTTGTAACTATTTTTCAAGTGCTTGAGCACTTCACCATTTTCTATGTCAAACATGGCTACCTCCTCTCTCTGTTAGCAGATCTATATCTACTCTGAATTTCTTTTAGCAGCTACCACACCTGCAGGATTCCTTCTTTGTTACCCTTAA
The DNA here is from genome assembly GCA_013390045.1 of Picathartes gymnocephalus. Classification (NCBI taxonomy): domain Eukaryota; kingdom Metazoa; phylum Chordata; class Aves; order Passeriformes; family Picathartidae; genus Picathartes; species Picathartes gymnocephalus. The sequence continues at coordinate 13,916 of WEKY01029201.1, read as the reverse complement.
AAGCCTGCCTCAAGTCTTTGCTCCAGCTGGGCTTTTGTCTTCTTGATTTCATCCTTAGGCACACAGGGGATGCTTTCATACTCCTATTGTCTGTCCCCACTTCCATCTTTGTGATCCCAAGTCTCGTCCCAGTTGTCTTGAAATGTCCCAGTTCTCTTGAAATGCTGTTTTTCAGACACATTCATTCTGGGGCAGACAGCTGGTATGAAAAATTACAGCCCAGTCATACCTTCCCAGAGTTGTAAGTAACCAAAATGAGCATCTTATAATGGGCAGGGTCAGGAAATTTCAGTAATTAGTAACTCTAGCCCTCCCACTTGTCATTATTTACTGCCAGCTATTGCAGCCAGCACTCACTATGCTCTGGCCATATAATCCTTTTAAGCAACCTTGAAGTGTATTCGTGTTACTCAAATAAATATAGCACTGATCTATCCTAGCAAATGAGTGCTAATTCTTGCTCTATTTAATGCTGTTGTATTATCTTCCATTGTTTCTGCAGCCCTGGACATTTTTAATTTATTTCTAATATTTATATCTTCTTTTCCCTCAACCACACCTCATTTTATGCTTTCTAGCCCTTGCCAAGATTTTTATTACTTCTGATGTCACTTGCTTGTACTCTTCCACTTTTTCTCATTTCATCTCAAGCTGTTCCCTGCTACTCATATGCCCTGCAACTCTCTCACACAATTGGTTCCCATCTTCATCTTTCTTCTCAGACACAGCTCCTCTGGCTTGACACAAGCTCTTGTCCATATAATTTTATTCCAGAGCAATCCAGTGTCACACATTATCTTCCCTCCTGCTGTGGGGAGAGACCAAGCTGAAGTGCAGTGTTTCCCTAGGACACATTTGGTCTCTCTTTTGTCCTCTGTGCTAACCTCATCCCTGACCCTTATGGCTGGCAGCTCTCCTGGGCAGCCAGTGTTTGGCAGTCCAGACCCAGGTGCAGATATGTCCTCAGACCACACTCAGAGCCAACAACCTTTTCTGACTCTGGTAGAGCTACTCCTGGCCCTTGGCTTCAATAGACAGAGAAGAGATGTTTTGAACAGGACTGTTCCTTCATCCAGGCCTGAGGTGGGTGTTGAGTTTGGTCTTTTTCTCCTTCCCAGCAGGGACCCAGGATCATTGTTTTACATTCTACAAAAGTCATTGGCCTTTCTTGGAGGACTGAGGTCAGTAAGTCATACCCACTCCTCCCACCCAGATGCTGTAAATCTGTGCAGATGGCTGCCCCTTGCTGTTTCCGGATGCCACCGGCAACAGTGGGAGGGACAGCATGCCAAGCTTCTGTGGTAGCAGCCAGGAAAAATAACACATCCAGTAAACTTGGAGGCAAAGCCCCCTGCCCTCTACTTTCTGCATTATCTTGGGCAAGTCCAGTTGCTTCACAACCCCTACTGAGAACAGAGCTTTCCTGAATCTACTTAGTCTCACACTGGCCTGTAAGATACCCTGAGAATATACAGAGCACCATGAATATTGATAAGATAAACACAAATTTGGAATAAGAAATCAAGAAGGCTGCCAGAGAATGTTTTCTATTTTCTTTGCCTGGGGGAAGCACAAATGCTATCCATTCGCTTTGGCAACATCCACCCACGCACAAGGGAAAATAGAGGGAAGCTGGCAGAACGAGAGCTCCAGCGTAGGTCTACAAGGACATACCACAGCGAGATTTGCCCACAGCAGATGCATCTTTATAAAGCAAAGTGCCTGGATCCCATTGTGGCTGACCAAAAGATAGATCCAGGAGCTGCCAAGCAGCTGAATTTACAGGATCATCATTCTTAGAGCACTGTCCATTGAACTGAGCAGTCAGCCCCACATAAAAATCCGGATCAGCCAGATGGTCTCTTGTCACTGTGCAGACCACTTGGTATGAGGCAAATGGCCTTTGTACACTTGTCTTCTGAAGTGTTGCCTAACTTGTTTTAACTGTTTAAAAATTGAGTGCATCCTCAACACTTTAGCTACTCCTGTTTGTTTGCTTCATTCTGTTAGGAAGTACTAAATATTTTAAAAGGTCTTATAAGGTACCTTCTAACAGCAGGTTCAGCTGTTGCTGTGCTGCACATAAATAATTTAAACTCCCCCGGAATAAAAATGAACCCTGGAATGGTGCATTGGTATAACCTTTATATTACACCTCTGTGTGCTAGCAGATGGAGACGACAGCAAGGGGCTTCTGAGACTGCGGCGAGACTGCTCGACACGTAAGGAACTCTCTATTCCCACCTCCCTACTCTCCCTCTCACACCTTCTGCCCCTGAGACCCCAAAAACGAGCTGCCTCCTTTCCCCTTCAGCTCTCCCTCTTCCCTATTTGCTGCACGCACCTGGGAAGGCTGCTTGTCACTATAGGAACACGGCAGAAGTCAGCAGTCCTGCCGCCTCCAGGTAAGTGATGATTTATCACAGCGCCAACAGGCTGACAGGCAAGGGATGTGCGGGAATCTCCCTGAGGATAGAAGGGGTAAGAATCAGTGTTACTGCAGAGGACAAGCTGTACTTGGCTTTCCCCACTCCTGTAGAAAATGCACTTTCTTTCAGAGGGACTCTCACAAATGTTTCGGTTTTTATTGCTAATATCAGCCTTGCTTGCTTCTCCAGCAGCTCTCCTTTCGGGGGCACCCTCACAGTTGTTGGTACATATGGCCAGAGCCTTTGCAAGGGAACCAGATTTCCCAGACAACTTCACCAGCAGAGCAGAGATTCCATTGAGCCCCACAGCAGCAGGCCAAGCTTCCCTGAGAGCTTCCACTAGGGACCAGGGCAGGCACGTAAAAGGAGCTTTGTATCTCTAATTATCTGACCCATCAGCTAGCCTGAACATGTTCAATGGTGTTTTCACATACAAGCTGACCAGGAAAGCATTGAGCCATCAAGGCAAAAAAATTCACAGAAGTCATTTTGTGTACCCACAACTAAAGGATACAAAGGCCGGTGAAGGGTGCTGGGACTCTGTAAATACAGCTCTGAGTATTTGAATGAGACAACAAACTTGAATTTTGTCAAATACAAGTTTCTGGCTATGAGCTTTTTTTTTTTTTTTTTTTTTTTTTTTTTTTTTTTTTTTTTTTTTTTTTTTAAGATAGATGCTCTCCAAAC
>WEKY01029198.1:11077-76964 GCA_013390045.1 Picathartes gymnocephalus | reverse complement strand
TATATATGTGTATATTTTATTAAAGGGATTACTAGCTGTGCCTATTGTCAGAACCCCCACGAAGTCCTGTCATAGGGCCCCGTTTTCAGTTTCTTATAGCTCTTATAGATGTTTACTGTCTTGAGATTTTATTTCAGCTTGATATTTGTGTTGATGCAGGAATATGCATTTGTGTTTATGTGTAAAATATCAGCCAGCTCAATGCAGTCTGAGAAGCAAGACAACTGCACAACAGATCACTACTTACTTTCTGAAAACTCTATGTTATAGATTATCAAATGAAATGTAAAAGAGCTAAAAAAATTCCAAAATGAGATATCAGCTACTGGTTTAGCAGAGGACAAAGCAATTTATGGATAAAACACCTGCCAGTTGGCAGTGGTAAACAATAAACATTGTGTTCCACTTGGTGAAGCTGATGGAAGATTTCAAAAGTTCCAAATACACACCTGAAGTTAAACTAACTTCAATAAATACTCAAATTATTCAAAATTTTTATTAGTTTCCTGTTTAATCTCACAGTTTCATGGTATGATAATAAGTTGCAGAAAAGTATATGTGCTACTCCCTCTCTCAGTATAGTATGCACTAGCATTGTTAAACTGCATTTTTGTATCATTTGATCAAATTATTATTTTAATTTGGTTAGGAACCAGTTGTGGTAATTTAAAAATGTAGTCCAGTGTAAAAAAAAAAAAAAAATTGTCCTTGAAATTCTTGCGTTTTCTTATCAAATAATTTGCTTTTGAAGAATAATCAAGAGTTATATCTTGAACTAAAAAAAATCAATATCCATGTTAATAAGCTTTGCTTTTTTATTATAGGATCTAAATATAGAAGGGGCAGAAACATTTTAATTCTTGTCACACTTAAAACAAGGATATGTAAAAAGTGTTAGACCTGTTCACTTGATCCTAGGTGCCTTGCAACATTTTTTGTTTCCTTTTGTAACTCATTAGACAGACCCTATTGGCATTTGAGAGGTGGTTTTTGTATAGGAGTTTCATCATATAACTGACAATTTTTCCCTGGAATAATTTTCCTTTATTTCACTAAGATATATCTGTAGAACTGGCTATCTGTTGTGACAAATTGATGTTTTCTTCTGAAGCTCACCGACTTCCTTTGGATTAGGTGTATGAGAACAGTAAAGCTCATTTTCAGTCCTGATTTAAACTCAGTGCCAAAGAGCTTTTGGACTTAACCCTCTGTGTCACCTATCTTCTCATGAACACCTTTTCCATAGTGAACATATGAACAAAACTCTCAATTTCATTCGTTAAAATCTATTCCATGTTGAATTAGCAGAGATACCAACTTTTAGCTATTTAAAAAAGATGAAATATCTATAATCATCATACTTTTAGTAACACATGTAGTTATTTTGCATTAAAGACTGAAATAAATTGTGTGTTATCTTGTAGTACTAATGAAAACAAATAGCAGAAGCTATGTCTTCTGTTGTGCTTGGAATGGATATGTAATGAAAACTATCTAAAACAAGTCACAATACACACCAAATAGAATTTTTTATACAACTCAATATATGGTTATGCTGCACAAATCTAATTACTGTGATTTATAATAGCCACCATTTATTGCATATCTTAGGGCAGCTGTACAATGGCTAGAGCTTGAATTTTGGTTGGCTATATTAATTATTATGTAGACTCCTCACTGATTCCTTTGCACTGTTCTATTTTAAAATTGATGGAGTGAAAGGAGGTGGTCTTATCATGACTGAGATAGAAATGAGGGTCATAACTTTTTTTAAGACCCTAAGGTGTAACAGACTGTGATTTTCTTAGGATGAGACCTCTCTCAAATAAATGTCAAATTGTAGTTCCTTGCCTGAAAAATTAAGAGGCTTGACTTCTTCTTCATTAACTTTACTATTCATGTACATTAGACTGATGTGGTATATCTTTAATGTTTTCTTTTTTAAATTTTAAGTCTTTATATTTATTTAACCAAGTTATATCTTAAGAAAGGTTTTACCATGAAAATTTCTTATTCCACTATTAAGCCAAACTGCAAGGATATAATAAAAGATGTGTGGGAATATGGACCTTGATTTCTTTCAGTGCATTCAGAGACCAATGTGTCTTTCTCAAGTTTTAGAGATTCAAATTAATTCAGTATTTTCTTATAAATTGTAATTTTGGATAATTTACTCTCCTGCATTTTTGTTGGTATTTGTAGCAGGTAGTCCAAGTGAAGCCGATTGGTGTCTGACATTGAAATGTAAACATTCAACGATAGCCTTAATTTATTTGACAGCATCTTCAGATAATCTATACATTTCCTTTCACAACATGCATAACTTTAAAGGTGGGGCCACGAAAGCCTCCTGGGCAAAGGATTACGTTGCAACATTGTAATGAAAACAAAAAGCCTCTGTTTGTGTCTCTGTGTGTGTGTGTGTGTGTGTGTGTGTGTGTGTGTGTGTGTGTGTGTGTGAAGGCTGTGCAGCTCTCTTGTTAACTGGGAAATTTTTACTGCAGTGTCTGTCTGAAGCAGTATACTTGCAAATCTGTTCTGCAGTGAAGGTGCAGTCCTCTCCTCAGAGTACGGACTTGAAGGATTTGAAGAATTTTTTTCAGACTCTCCGGGATGTGACAAAGAGGAATTTTATAAATATCTTTCTAAAACAGAACTCAGGGTGTTTATTTTTCACTATTTGGGGGATCTCTCATGGTCTTTGGTAAGACATTTTATCGAAGGGAGGCTGAAAAAGAAGGGGCTGATGTAGGGCCATTGAAGAATGACATAAATTCGGCCGATTCCCTCTTTGGGCAGGGAGAACATCTAGTGATTTTCTATTCTGGTCTTTTCTGTGAAAAATTGAACATTTCCCAGTGGTATCTGGGTCAAGATTTGTGTTTGTAATGTTGAGGTTTTGACTTCCTTGGTGTTTAGATAAGATTATTTCAGTAGTGTTTGGAAAGGAAAAATACAGACAAGACTGTCATTGATTTTGGCATAGAGTCACAGGTTTGAGAGCTATCCAAATGAATCATCTTGATGAAAGCTGTTTAAAGGGTAAAGCATAAATTAAAGGATATTCCTTTACATTTAGGGGTTTTTTTCCATATCTATAAAGCTGGAAACAACTTACCTAATTGTAACTGACCTAATTGTGACTGATTCTTAAGTTCCTGAAGGCATAAAATAAAGAGAACGTATATGTATAGACATATATAGGCATATATACATAGGTATATATGCATATAGAAGATGTTTGAAAATCTGTTAATATGGATTAATGTTAGCATCTCAGTTATTATTTAGGGGTATAAACCACACCTTTTTCTATGATTCTATTTTGCTGCAGCATAAAAGTTTTTCATACATATCTAACAAAAAGTACTTTAAAATTCATTCATTCAGCAGAGTTCAGCTACTCAATGCCAGAGGAGATTGGCCCCAAAATGTGATCCCAAAATAATGAGGGCTAGATTTAGTTGCCCTTTTGCTGCTTTTTCTTTTTTCTCTCACATACAAGAAGAAATGTTAATGCTGACTTAGCTTTTCCACACTTAAAAGACTTCTATTAGTCAGTTTCATAATGCCATGCGCAAGAATGCACTAGAGATTTCTGTTTGATCCATCCCTGGAACTGTCATGCTAATGAAACCTGCAAATGCTCTGATGAAGAGGAACACAGTGCCACAAATGGTTTGAAAAATACCCCCCAAAGGTCTCCTGATCTTTTGGTCCTTGAATATTTTTGTTTGACAGAAACAGTGAGAAGAAAAAGCTCCCCAGCTGGGACAAGTCAACTGACAGCAAGACACAAAGCCATAGTAACAAATTATGTGGACTATGAAAAACACAATTAGAATTTTCCTAATATACTTAGTTAAATTACTTGAAATAGCATTATGCTGGAAACAGTTGATAAAATGAGTATGTATGACTTAGAAAAGATAATATCAGGGATGAAATAATTTCAGAAACATAGTTACCAAATAATATTATTTTCATATAATTTTCCCAAATCCATGTCTTCTGTGTTGCTTAATATAGGTTTTAAATGGATGATGGTCAAAATGAAGTATTTGAAAAAAAGAATCCAGAGGAGTACAACTTTTTTTTGTTTTTGCTGTTTTTTGAAAATATTTAGGTAGTACTAATCTGGGGGAAAAAAAAGTGTGGAAATTGCCTGGTTTGTGATGAACTTCTAAGTGAATTAAGATATTTTCAGATCTGAGTTTCCCATCTGAAAACAGGCATTTTTCAGTTTTCTTTTGTTGTGTCTACATTCTGTTGTTAAAAATATTTATATCACACTTCAAATTGATCAAGCAAAAGCAAGTTGTTGTTAAAAATATATTTCTGTATTCACAATATAAACGTAATATGATAACAGTAGTATCACATTCACAAACACACATAGATACGACTGAAATTCACTTGTTTTCTTTAGGGCTTCTTCATCCTCCCTTTCAAAATTTATCAATTTATGCTAATATGTATCTTATCCTATCCTATCCTATCCTATCCTATCCTATCCTATCCTATCCTATCCTATCTTATCCTATCTATCTTAATGTCTTCCAGGACATTATCCTAATAAACATCCCCTAAATATTCAAGGGAGTTATTTATATAAAACAGCCATTTATTTATATGTAAATTTTGATTAACTGGTTTGAGAATGCTGAAATCTCTCCAAGCAGTATTAAAAGTTGTGGCACAAAATTGAAAAGTGCAGCTTCTGCAAACACAGTTGCTCCATCGCATGTGCAAAACAGAGGAGGTTGCTGGGGGTCCTGAGGTGAGAGGGAGAAACGCTGCCCTGCTGCAGGGCAGGGCAGGAGGTGCTTTGGCTGTTGTTTCCATGAGCCTGCAGAGCAGTTTGCTTTTGACATGACCTGATGAACTAGAGAGGAACAAACTGGAAGCTGGAAAGGCTGTTGGTTAATTCTGAGCTCTTACATGACCACTCCTGCTAGCAGCACGCAAGTATCTATTGCCACAGCCGAGGTTTGAAAATGCAAATTATCTGAAGTGCAATCTGTAATTGTTATTTTTATTGATAAGTAAAAGTGCCTTACTGTATAGCTGTGACACGTTCAATTTGATATGACATTCTAGTTCTGGAATTATTTTGCAATATTTTAACATTTCCTTTTTTAAAAAAATTAATTAGTAATAATATTTTAAAATATTGTACACAGAATATGAAGAGAAAGAGTAACTTTTCTTTTACAAGGCATACAAATTATTTGATGTTCATCGCCTTTGATTGGATGACTGTTGTTCCTTGAGCTTATAAAAGCAGAAGGTTTTTCACAAATAAGTTAAGAGGTGGTAGGCAAATTGTACTATGCAGATAATGGGGAATGCTAGCATGAGGTGTTTTCTTGATTGTCCAGGTCTACTGAAAATATGAAATGTGTTGGCAGATGTGGGTTCTAACTAAAAAGTAGAAACTATCAAAAGAATCAAAAGGAAATTCTTTGATTTTGAATATTTTAAAATTAAGAAAGTTTCTGAATTTAAATGGTCTTAAAAATTACAAATTGAAGCAGATATTTTTTTAAAAATTTTTGATTTTTTCAAGGTGAGTTCATGAATTTGTTGGGTTTTTGCTTACAGAGTTCTCTGCAAAAAACCCCCAAACAACATTTCTGTGAAGTTTCATGGAGCTGCAGTTCTGCTACAGTGCATTTTTTATCCTGTGTACAGCACATATTGCTGTCACATTCCAAAGCTCATGGTAAGGATAGACTCAGTCTGAATAAAGTGATGAGGTTTTTATAGCTGCCATTAATTTTTGTGAGCTCTTTTTGCAGTTGGATGGCCAAATATTTATTTCTGTATTGACGCGTGCAGACAATCTTAATAAGCTGACCAATACAGGATACTAAAGGATGTGTGAAAATGTGTTCTTCAGTCTAGGTTGTGTTATTGCCTCGGTTTATACAACTCCCCAGGGTCCTTAAGGTGGGAGAATAGATTGTTTAGTAACACACTAACAGGATTTGAAGTGTTTCACCTCTAGGACATTGATTTATGTCTCAGGCTAGTTGGCACTGTCTTCAGTGTAGTTATCACTTGGGAGCTTTTGTTTGACCTATGTGAAATGAAAGGCTTAAATTCATAGTGGACAGAGCCAAATCACAAATTACCCTCTTGTTTTGTTCTAATTATGGCCTTTTAAGTTTCAATAAAGTGACAAGGATTAAGTAGACATTAAAACTTCCCTCATATCCCTAGTGAGTAATCTTTGTTAAGGCACTGTGTCAGGTTATCCTTGACAGTCAGATGCCACTGTCACCATGCCAAATACTCCTCTAATCAGTAGTGAAAAAAACCTCCAAGAATAGAAATACTCCAACACTACATTAAAAAAGCCATAGAAAAGGTTAAGGATGAGAATTTCTACTGTTTAGAAAGCTGTTATTCCTCAAAGACTTGGGATCTAGCAATCTCAAACTCACAGTCATCTGAAATGGTTGATTATCATGTGTCTGATTTAAGTGAAGAAACAGTGAAAAGCTGCATGCATGAATCACATTTCTATTTATATATCTGCTGCACTACAGACTAGTGCAAAATAGAATGTTCACTGGATAGAAGCAATTCATGCTGAAATATGGGGAAAATTCTACTCCTAATTGGCCAAGCATGATATTAAATACAAGAATAGTACCTGCCTGCTGAAGAAGTGTGTGAGTCCTATACCAGCTAGTTCATAGGAATATTAAAACTTTATTCTGGATTTTCTATAGATGAAATATAGATGAAATTGGCTGGGGAGAAATTTGAGGTTAGATGGGAGATTTTATTTTGTTGTATTTTTTCCCCCAGAGGTATGGTCAAACAGTGCAACAGGTACCTGGTTTCAAATGCCAGGACGTTCCCAAACAAAAGGATAATGATCCTTAAAGCCCAGCTGCTACAAGAGTAGGGAGCACTCAGTTCCCCAGGATGTGCAGCTTGAGGATATCCAAGAGGGAGTGTCTCCATGGGAGAGCATAGTTCAGATCTTGTATCTGAGGGCTTAGGAATGATTAATGCTTTTTCCAGGGACAAGCCTTAGTCAGGGAAAACCTCTGAAATACATTAAGTCAGAGAGGAGACTCTTTGACTTTGGATTCCTAAAACATCATCTAACAAACCCAGAATACTCTAGACAATTAAAGGCTAATTATTTATTTTTAATATATTTTAAATTTTTTTAAAAAATATTTTAAGATCATGGCTGCTCTAGTCCTTCCTTAATACTTGCTGGTAAATTACATGCCAACCTGCAGCCATGCAACTGCACAGTCCCCTTCATTGTTAGTACAAAATTAGTAAGACTCAGTGTGAGATCCCATGGAAGAAGAGGATGGGTTTATTTCAAACAACAATGATTAAATTCATAGAATCACAGAATGTTTTGTGTTAGAAGGGATCTTCAATACATTATTTCAGTTCAGGGCACATCAGTTTTGTCAGGCAAGAAGGCAAAATAGAGGAAAACACTGGAAAATGCAGAGTTTTGATAGGTCTACCTTGAAATTTTATATGAGCCTGTTGTATGTGGAGAGGAATTCTTACACTATGAAGAAGAATAGTGAGCATTTACTGAGTACACATCTGGGTCAAAAAATTTAGCTCTCTGCAAGGTGAATTGATTACATATTTGGGACTTGACAGACTTTCAGTAGACATTAGTGACATTTTGTCAGTAGAATGGAAGCAAAAGAGCAACAATATTTTGCATTAAACCAGTAAGGAGACCTTCTCCCTAAACTTCCAAAATCCTACATTTTTTACAGTCATTTCTCTAGTGGATCCATTCTATCAATTAAATCAAATCTAGATGCAGCTATACTATATTTGTGTCACCATCTCTTTTTATTATGTAAGCTACTAAATTGATGATTGGTTCTTAGAAAGTAATTGCTTATTACATCGTTTGTATATTTCTTCTTCATCTTTTTGATTTTCCAATTCAACAAATTGCCTCATTTTTATGAAAGCCAGCTTTTAGCATAGGCTGGTTTGTTGGTATCATTAAATAAAAGACATTAAACGATTACTGCAGTTGTAGGGAGTTATGCAGTGTAGTTTCAACATTTAGTGGGTAAAACACATATGCAAATTTTTTCTACTGAAATCTGTTACTAGCTTTGTCAGCTAGTACAGCAATATATAGAAAGAAAAGAAACTAATTCTTTTTGAGTAAAGCAGTGATAAAGTACATGGCATTATCTTTTGGAAAAAAAAAGCTCAAAGGGAAATGTGCTGTGGTTTGTGTTGCCCTTGGTTTTCTTTTCCTTTCTGGTTTCTTTCAGGCTCAATGTGGAATGCTCAAGTGGCTGTTCACTGAAAAATGTCTTTAGGATCTTTTTGGCTGTTCAGTTAGTATAGATCTAAATGGACTTTCCCCCCACAGATTTCCTTTTCTATAGGAGCTTTTCTCTTCCCATTCTCCCTACCAAGGAATCTCTTTTTAGAGGCAATGGAGGAGGTGGCAAGGCCAAGTGGGGACAGATAAAATGGTTGCTGCAGCAACAAAATAAATTTGGCCAGGCATCTGGAGCTGCTGTAAATTGTGCTGCAGAGTCAGCTGAGCTGGGTGAGTTCCTCGGGGTCCTGGTTTGCAGAGGTGGGAGGCAGCTTCTTGGGCTCAGTGCTGTTGCCACCCTTATGCAGTTGCCTCCTTGTGGGCTGTGTCCTTATTGTCACTCACTGTTTGGGCTGCATTGGAAGGTGCTGGGAAAGAGCAGTGGAGTAAGGGAAGGGTCAGGGCTGGGTCCTATGGCTAAATAGAAGCAGGAGGGTTCCACTGCCTATCTGCTGCCTCCTGAGCAGACATGAGCTGTTCTGTGTGTGTATCTGAAGAGTGTAACACTAGGTCTGAACTAACATGTTCATTTCTTCATAGGGCAAGTTAGGAGATTTATCGTTAGAACAACTCTAACCACAGCTTCTGGCTGCAAAGCCAGTATAGAGCATGAGCAGGGCCAGCTCTAGCTGGTTTGCAAAACAGGTGTTTGCTTTACTGCCTTATTGATGGCAGACTTACCTATTTTTCAGACAGAGAGAAAACCTTAATCTCCTTCTGGAGTTGTTGTCAGAGCATTTCCTGATTACACAGGGGTACCTTAGAATAACTGTTAATCATGTTCAGCTCTCAGGATGGGCTCTGTGCTGCTTTTGTCAGATTAAGCGCTAACAAGATGATTCTTTTTTCCCTGAGCAGCTCATTGGACTTTTCTCATTGGGACTGCGACTGCCACTTCATTTGATATCCTTAAGCAAGCCTTTGAGTTGCTGTCTGTACCCATCTTTTCTTTCCTGGACCAGCAGGCATACGGATGGCAACTGGACCTCATTCTGTGGCAGGTGCTGCTATGACTGCAGCAGAGCCAGTGATACTCTGGCAGTCACAGCAGCTGCTCCTGCTGCTCTGGCCCTGCTCAGGCTTAAAAGGAGTGGTTTTGTTGGTGTAGTGGTTTTAGTTCGCCATCCTCACACAACACCAATTTAATGTAGTGGGTTGAGTACTCTGGCCGAACAACAGTGCACCCACTAAACTTATTTACTTATTTTCTGCTGTGAGATAAGGATAAGGAGAAATGCAAAGCAGGCTCAAAACCTTAAAAGGTATAAAGGCAGTTTTATTAACTGAACTAAAAGAAAAATAATAAGAATCAGAATTAACTTTCAGAATAGTTCTCCTCCCCCCACCTCATCTTCTCTCTCCCATCAACAATGTAAAGAAACAAAACCTGTGATTTTTAGTCAGTTTACCACCTCTAAAATAGTCTTTCTTCAGTTCACTTAGGAAGACGCGTCTCTCCTACCATGCCATGGAGACTTTTCCACAAGAAAACTTCTCTTGTGGTTTTATATCACAGCAAATCAGCCACCCCAAAAAGAAATCTGTTCACAGTGTGGAAGTCCCTTCCCTCGACACACAGTTCTTCCCACAACTGCTTTCGAGGGCTCATCTCTGTCCCGTGGGGTACTATATTGAGGATGAGCTGTTCTGGTAGAAGAGCAAAGGGTCTTCTCTTCTCTCTCTGGAAGCAAGGTTTCTCCTATCCCTGGAGCAAGGTTTCTCTTCCCTTATCCCTGGGAGCAAAAATTCTCATTTTCTATCCCTGGGGCAAGGGTTCTCATCTCTCTCATCTCTGTGGCATGGTTCCCCATCTCTCTTTGTTCAAATTTCTCATTAGACCACAGCTACTTCAGCATCTGCTTGCTTCAGCACGGGTGCCTTTGCTCAGGGTGCCGTTAGAACGCTGCATCCCCCCAGTTGCATTCATGAGTTACAAGGAATAGTCCAATATAGCACAGTCCATCACCATGGCCTTACAAAAGAATTTCAGCTTAAAGCATCTCCTCTTTCTCCTCCCTCTGGGCTTCAGCTCCTTCTTCACTGACCTCGCGGTCTCCATGTTGGTTTCTTCACATGTCTTCTCTCTTTCCTTTTTTCTTACTCCAGAGAAGATTGATGTCTGTAAGTTTCATCTGTGCACTGAGAGAGTTAGTATCTCTCCCGGGCTCTGCAGTTGGTTATATGATCTCTGCTGGGCAGCGGCCGAAGCTGCTGCAGACTTTTCCCAGGGAGAGGGGAGGCAGGGGCTACAGGATCTCAGCAGCCAGGCCAGGATTCAGCTGCAGCAGGATCTCAGCTGCGCCTGGCCCAGCCCAGTTGAGTGGGCTTTGCTTGGCCCAGCCCAGCCTCACGGAGCCAGCAGGGCCTGACCGAGCAGGCCTGGGCCTGCAGCCCGGCCCAGGCTGGCCCCACTGGCCCCTTTCTACCTGTTCAGAAGCCGGAAGCAAGAGAGACATTCCTGGGCTTCTCCTTTCTTAAATGTGAATCACAGAGACATACTCAGCTTCTGAAGTGGCTGAACAGAGTGTCCATCTCAGAACTAGCCAGGTAATTGGCTCTCTCATACCTGAAGGAAATTGTCGAGTTCCTTTCAGGGAAAAAAATCACTTTTCAACCCATGACAGCTGGGCAGACTATTACTGTAAGAGCTTCAGTTCCTTCTCTTGCTGGTAATCTTAGTTATCCATTTCAGTGAAGTGTTTGGACCTGTATTAATTCAAGGAGGAGAAATGCCATCACTGGCCCTGGGAGGGAAGCCAGGGTTTCCCTGCTGCTCTGCAGCAGCCCAGGCTGTGGGGTTGCTCCTGGCTGGGGAGCAGCTCCCTGGGTCTCTGGTGGGCAGCTGAGCATGGGCAGCCCTGAGCCCTGGTTCCAAGGATGGCCAGTGGCCTTCTGGGCTGCACAAATAGAGGCACAAGTGGTTGATTGAAAGAAGGGATCATCCTCCCTTACTCAGCACTCGTTAGACCTTGTCTCACTGTGCTCAGTTTTGGTCCCCCAAAAGAAAGACACAAACTGGAGCATGTACAGCAGAGGGCTCAAGATTTGAGCGTTTCCCTCCTTCGGTCCTAACTACAGTTTATTGCTGCCTATATGGTGGTTAATGAGGAGATGGAGACGTGCTCTTTGGGAGACTGAGAAATAATGAGTGTAAGCTAAAAGAGGAGAGGTACAGACTGAACGTAAGGAAAACCTTTTTTTTTTACCATAAGACTGTCCAGGACAGTTGTGCTCTCTGTCCTTGGGGGTTTATTAAGACTTAACTGGATAGAGCACTGAGCAACCTGATCTGAGTTCAAAGGTGACGCTGCTGGAGCAGGTGGCTGTATTAGAGACCTCCTGTGTCCTGATGTCACTTCCAGCCTTGCCTGACTAAAATAACCTTTCCTAGTGGAAAAGAAGTGAACAAAGGAAGATGAAGAGAGAAACTGTCCTTGTATATCCCATTTTTTTGTGTAGACCACCAAGTATGGCTTTGACATAGTATTGCTATTGCTTCTGGCTTGTCCTATTCTGCTAGTCTGCCAGACCAATGCATTCATGAGGGATTAACTTTGTGGCTGGTGTTGTGAAAATCTATTTCTCAGAGGATTATTGAAAATCCAGAGGAAACCAGGCACTAATGGACTAATATAAAACATGATGTGTTTTCTTTTTCTTGTACACTTTATCAGTGTTGCAACATTCAGGTCAAACAGCCTGTCTGGCAGAGTCTGGTTGTTCTCATGCCTGAGACTGACAGGCTCTGTGGCTTTGAAACCACCAAAGAATGTGGTGATTTTTCTGTGCAAGGATTTGCCTCCAACTCAGACTATGCTTTTGTTCTGTTATTACCTGAATATGTGGTATTTTATCCATTATAAGAAACATTTTTGTTCTCAAGTACGTTCTTTCGTATGCCTCCTTTTACCTGATCAAATACTTATTAGCAGTTCCTTTAATGCTTATGGATCATGGAACATTAGGCACCCAATAAGGGCTGTATCTAATAGTGCAGAATGAATGGTCCTCCTGCTGCAAGGCCTCACTTATCACTGTCATAAAAGAAGGAAAACAATAGAGCGTGGTGGGCACTGGTTTTCGCTGCTTAAAGAAATCAGTAGGGCACTTGAAGAGATCCTTGCAGCTGTGTCACAGGTGTTAGGGACTATGTGAACAACTGCAGCTCATTCTGCAGGGAAATGTAAGCACAAGGTTTTGGCACCTGTATCCTTATGAAACCTCAGCTGCTATTGCTAAAGGCCAGGATAAAAACCAAGAGGCTAGGAAAGGAGGTGGCTTTAGTTTTTATTACATAGAATTTGTCTGCTCAGGAGCCTTTTGGTTTTAATAAAAGAAAAGCTCTTCACATGTAGATTGCAGTTCTGAAATTCACAAAACAAAGTAATAGGTTAAATTTATTTGGGGAGTTTTTAATTTAGTAATGTTTTCCAACAATTCTAGGAAACAGGTTATGCCATCACATAGATTTGCACTAGAGGATAGAGTTTATTTGCTCATGTTTCAGATGTCTAGCCTGTAGATAGCATTCTCTAATTTTAGCACTCAACATACAGAGTAGAGAAGGAAACCGGTTAAAATGGTAAGCGTACATCTCAGTGTTCATTGAACCTAGTGTGGAGACTGATGCAATTTTTTTAGTGATCAGTTGACCGGATTAAGTCATAAGCAACCAGCAGTATCTAGCTATGTACTGTAGCTGTATTTCCTTTAGATTGCTTTCATACTGTTTGAAATTAACTTAACTTGAAAAAGGTTTTGTCAATACACAGCAAGTTAAGTGCAAGTGGCTCTGCATACTTACCATTTTTTTTTTGCATTTAAGTAAATTTTATTTATATGAAATGTTGCATAATTTTGTAGATATCTATGTTGGTGAATTTTTAATCTCTTCCTTCAACTAAAGACAAATTAGTCTGTTCTTAATGTGAGACAACCTAGGATTCATTATATAAACCAACAACCATATTCCCTTATCTCAGCAAAAATGCTATTTTTAATTGAATGAAATTTCAGCAATGAAAGGGTTTGTTGGAATTGCTGCTTGTTTAGTCAGAAAGATTTTTGCTGTTATTGTGCTTTTGTAGCCACATGTCCACACGCACACAATTTATATATTCTGTTCAGACTTTCTTTGCAAGGTTTTACAAGGTGAAGACCTGATATTGGATGGTTCTGTCATTCTGAATTGTCTGTATTTAAAGTGGATCCCTTTGTAGAATTTGATTTTCAGAAGAACAAAGGTTATAAAGCTACATTTTAATTTATGTCTCAGTTCTCCAAAGTACCAGTGTTAACATGTCAAGCTTTCACCAAACTTGGGATGTGAACTATAACAAAGAATGAATCTTTTACTGTTTCTCAGAATTTTTTTAAACATAGAGCTCATAGTTTTTACTGTAAGAGATAAGGTTTGAAAATGTTGGGATTGTTCGAACATCATCGAGAAATCTAATATAAGATCCATCCTGTGTACTAATGCATTTTTAATATGAAATTTTAATAGAAAGTTTTTAGAACAACCAAACTGAAAAAAATTACTTAAGAAAAAATACTTATCAATAAAGCATCAATAATGTACAAGATACAGTACATCAGAGTAATTTTTGATTAAACCATTTTTAGTTGGAAAACAGTGACAGAACTGAGCTTAAACTGCTTGTGGGAGATATTTTTGATTAATTTCCTGGCTTAAAATAGTTTTGAAAATGTTTTAAAATTGTGGAAACAACCCACTTTGCCATTTTCCAAATGCAGATTTTAGTTTTTCTTAACTGAAACAATTGTTTTGAAACATGTACTTGTTTTATAGTAATATCAGCAATGGAATGGGAATTTTGAAAACTAAATATTTTCTGTTGACATTTTCAAGTTTCAAAAGCTTGGAGAATTTGGTGTTTGTTTTCCTCTCAATGGGAAAGAAAAGCTGTTGAAATCATGAATATTTTTGTGTGCCCAGAAGTTTCTTTCCCGTTGAGATCTGTTACAGTACATGGAAAAGGATAGCACGTATCTACACTTATCCACAGAGGATATAAGAGTAGAGCCTGAGGAATAGCAGTAAAGAGAAATGGTCTTCCCTCACTGCTTGAGCCTTCCTTTGTTAATGTTCCTAATTATCTTTTGGGCAAGCATAAAGTGAATAGTCAACTGATGATAGGTAACAACTAAAGGAAAGAAAAAGAAAGATTTAGAGGGTGAAGGGCTCAAAAATGGGTTGAGTGAGTTCAGGAAAAAGACATGGAGCAGAGGATGTCTGAGAGAGCCCATTGCTTTCAGAAACATCTGGTGGTGATTTGCTCAGAGAGGGGAGCTGATGAAGGATCCTTGCCATTATCTTCTTCCTTCTGATGGTGTTTATGTCCAGCAAGCCAGAGCCAGGAGGAGAAGGTGGTGCAATGAGATTGTGGGGCCTCAGAGAGAACATAAGTGGAAGAGTGAGGAAACCTATGCATCCAGAGTATCAGCAAGAGAATCCGGAGGATCTGAAAAGGGAATGATGACCTGGAGCTCTTGGAGTACACACATTCCTTTCACTAGTTAAGGCAGATGAATCAGGAATCCATGAACTACTTCACAAATAACATCTGCGCTCACTGCCTTCAGAAGATTTGCCAGATGATGTCCTGGCATGCCATGGGAAGTGGTTTAACCACAGGCTAGCCCTTCTAGGGAGTAACAAGTACTCTGATAATTGAGCAGAAAACAAAACATGAACTTGTGATAAATAAATGTAGTTAGGAAGATAGGAAGGGACAGAAATGCAGAAAATTAGGAATCACCAAGTGGAGTAAGCTAGAGGATATGCCAGGAGACAAATGTATAGCACATAAAAGTAAGGAACATAAAGAAGGTGAGGACCCTGTAGCAGTGAAGAGAGATGAGAAATCAGAAATACAGGTGTTGCAGCTAGGGTAGAAGTCCCTACATACTTAAGTATAGAATAACAGAACATAAGAACCAAAAGAAACCTCCTAATCCAACCCCAGCTCTAGTGAAAGGTCACTACTTAACCATGCATACTTAAATCATTTACACTACTTTATTTCTGGTAGGTTTTCATGAGAATCATTCAGCATCATTTTAACAAGTATGCTATTGCCTCAGGGATCTTTCTCCTTGGAGAAACATGGAATAACTACCTTCAGACTCTGGCTTTTGCTTGTCTTGCAGCAGCCTCCTAAATTCTCTCTCCAAGTGAAAGTGAGATTAAATTAAACAGATATCAAATTCCTTCACTGAAAATCTTGAGAAAAAAATACTTGTTCAATATAGCACCTAGAGAAATTAAGCTATGTAAGTGATCTGCGTGAATAACTGAGAGAGTAAAGAGGATTATAATACCCCAATGTAAGCACCTAAACTGTTTAGAATGGTTTCTGCTTGGGCAGAATATTACAAGAGAATGTTGCAAGAGAAGAACCTTTTCTTATTTCTGATTTTTTATGTTGTTTTGCATATTTATGTTTTTTAGATTTAATCTTAATCAAATGAATGATTATAGCCTTCATAAAGAAATAGGAAGTAGCAACTTGCGTTGTTATATATGCCGGAGAGATGGATCAATGGTTATTACAATTTCCAGAGTTATTTGCATTCTTCCACTGACTTGGTCTTTGGAGGAACAGCAGATTAGCCCTTGATTACTAGGGGGTGAACAATTCACAGTGAATAATTTATTTGGCAAATGACTTATGACTTAGAATAATTTATTTCCCTAAATGTATTCATTGGATGCTGTACAGGGCTTTTAGGTGAACAGTTTTCATTCTATAGATTATTCATAATTGGTTATGCGATTTCCATAATTACATAAATTTGTATACAGAAAACAAGATAACAGATCTCAGTCTCTTTACTCTGCCACTGGATGCCCTGCTATGGTAGAGGTTTAGCAAAACTGGAAATCAGCAAGGATCTATAGGAATTCTGCAATTTGGGGTTAAACAAGACATTTTTTGTTGACTTCTTGCTATTCCAGGTATGTATGTTTGCTAGCAAACATTGCTTGTATCTATTCAGCATGGAAAAATGGCTATTGCATCTCTGAAACTATCTGTGTGATGCATTTGCTGTTCATCTGCAGATGCTTCAAGTAAAATGTCTACTGCCAGTATTGAACAGATTTTCCAGCAGTTTTGGCAGCTGCTTGTGGTGAGTGAAGCAGCAGGAGAGTGTTGGAGAGCATGGACAGCATGTGGAATAGGAGCACACAGAACAATATCTGAAATACCGTCTGTTATATGACTTTTATTCAAGACAAAAATGCATGGAGGCAAGCCCAGATGGATGATTGACAATAATGGTCTAGATCTGGAATGATTAGCAGCCTACAAAGTCTACTCTGAGATTTATGGATCTCATAATGAAGCGAGATACCACTATGAGTGTCCTTAAACTATTTAGTAGTATGTGCTAACACTGTCCAGAATTGCTGCCATCTCTAGGTAGCAGCTAAAGTACAGGCAGATAGATTTTAAGCTTTTGGAATGGATATATGTATACTGATAGAGAACTTAGTAATCAGTCACTGGCTCAGGAATTTGGAGATCTGAGAATGTGGGAGTGCAGAATTATAGTAGGTGCTGATAAGATTAACATTTATCTTTGCTTCTGCCCTAGACATCTGAGTTTGTTAACACACAGAAATAATTTTCCATTGAACTACAAATTCCAGCTGATCACAGCAGAAGATTGAATGGTCTGATTTTTGTTTGTTTGTTTGGGTTTTTTTGTTTGTTTTGTTTTGTTTTTTAAGGAATTAAGTTCTTGGTGGATATGAAAGTTGTGTGATTATTGCTGATGTCCTGGGAAACTCAGTTGACCTTTCACTATCTTAATGAGTGGCTTTAATGTTACATAGTTGATTGAGGATGAGTCCTTTAGCTGTTACCTGCATTCAAGGCAACTTTGCACTTTGGAGACTGTAAAGGAAATGGTGCTGTCTCTTGACAAAGAAAAGATTTACTGAACAATATTTCTTGGAATTATGGCTGTCCGATATTTGCTGCAAGAAAACTTTGCAGAAAAAGCTTTACTGCACTTTGAAAAATTGTATTTGGAGACTTTCCAAGATTTACAAGTGGCCAATGAGATACTGATCCAAAATTACAGTCTCCAGGGATATCTCAGATATATTTTGTATTCTTATTTGGAAAAAAAAAAAGATGCTTAAAAAATTAAGTAAAATTTATTTAATTTATATTTCAGATTACTGAAAAATTAATGAGTGTGTTCATGAGTGCTTCCTGTACTGTATAATAAACTTATACACATAAGTAGATGCAGTTGTCCTATGTAATCACTAGATGCCATTCTTTGATGTCACCCAAATATGATTGCAATGTGCTACAAAGCTGGATCTTTATTTTCTTTCCTTTTATTTACTATCACTTTTATTCCCAATATTAATACAGTGAAGACTATGTTGTAAATAAAATAGAGTCTGCAGGGCAGGGTTACAACAACATTAGCAGTGAAAATAATTACTACTTTTAAAATTACATCTTGAAATCAACTGAAAAAGATATTTTGTAATTTGATAGATAAAAAGCTGTGTTAAGTATTTGTGTGTGCTTTAGGGCAAAATAAATCCACAAAATTCTTAAGCAAAGCTCCAAATAATTTTTTTTTCTTCGTAAAGGGAAGTTCAAAGTTTCTTCTGCTGTTATGCACAATGTGATGATTTAAAGCCTAAAGGATTTTCTCCCTAAATCACCTATTCAAATTTGTATGATGGAAACATATTTAAATATAAAATTTTTAATCTTGCTTTTCATTTGAACTTCTAAATGCTTTTTCAGGAAAGCAAGTGTCTCATTAGTCCTTTTTGCCATTCCACTATACTGATCTGCAAGTAGATGAAAATCATCACATTACCTTTCTTTTTTAAAAAAATTAATTATACCTACATAGTTTTTTAACCCAATATACATCTAGTCTAGATTGAATCTTTCCAGTTTAAAAATGTTATACAATAATTCACTCCTCATCATGGGTATTGGGATTTGTCCATTCTGTGGCTGGACTCAGTGATCTTAAATATCTTTTCCAACATAAAGGATTCTATGATTTGTTGAAAATGTTCAGTTTTCAGTGAAATATTTAAGATACAGTACAATGATGGAATGGGAGATGGCACAGTTGACTCTTGGCTGTATTCATACAATTCTCTTTACAGGAGTTGAGAAAAAAGCAAAGGTGATCATGCTATGTTGCACAATTTGGATAAGAGATCATCTTCCTACTTGAAACTCTGCTTATTTTTAGAATGTATAATTTTCATACTTTACTCATGAATATTAAATGGAAACAATCAAGGGAGATTTCACACACCTTTAAATAATTTTAAATGAAAATTATTTTATGTGCGATTTTATTTTCCTTCCTGGGATTTTACAGCACTTTTTACTGATTTTATGAAAGTTTTACTAGATTTTTATTCTTTAAATTCAAATTTAAACCAGAAGTAAAAATGAAAATACTTTATTGCCCTAGAAATCTATGAAAATGTACTGCCTTGGAGTCAGAAGAAAAAAATGTGATGAGTTACAACTTAAACAACAAATATCTACTAAAAAGTTTGAAATTAGCAGTTGGACACAGAGGCAGAATAGAACTTAGAGGGCTAAAAACTCTCAGATAACAGCAAGGTGCTGCCCTGTGCTCCATGCTTGATTGCCCCTGGAAAAACTGAATGTCCAAAATGCATTTGATTTGTTGCTTATATTGAGGCAGGTTTCTTGGAGGGTTCTGCACAGCTTGCTGACTACATTTTGGAAATTTCCCTGCGTTCCACAGTGCAGGACCTGAAAGCAGTACTGGCACAAAGCAGAACACTGAAATATAGTCATACAGTTTCCTTCAGTCCATGACAAAACGTTCTGAATTTTCCTTGCTGCAGTTCCTTCTTTTGCTTCCTCATCCCTGAGACCCTGTCCCCTCATTCTTGCTTCTGTACCTCAGTATAGTCTAGCTTTGTTTCTCTGGGTATTTGAGGAGTTCTATTTTCATTCTTTACTTTTCCCTTTCTTTCCTGAAACTGGCCGGATACTGGGAGGTCTGGCTTACTTTGCTGCAGTTCTTGTGGAAAACAAGAGAAACAGAAAGGAAACCAGTCTCCTCTCTGTTCCATGCCACTAAAATATTTCCCCCCTTCATTTTTTTTTTTTTAGTGTATGCCCTCAGTCTCCACTGTCTACATAATTTTGGATGTTGCTCATGTGACTTACTACCTTTTCTTTCTGAACTAAAATACCCTGAGGTGCATATTTCATTTTTATATTGAGAAAACAGAACAATTAAAGTAATTGCTGTTTTGAAGGGTTTGGTTTATGTTTTGGACAATGTGTAGCTACTCCCTGTGGTCTGAAAGCAGCAAAGAAGGCTCATCCCTAGGAAAGCAAAGGGAAGCTTAGACATTAATGTTGAACACAACAATTTTCAGTTGGAAAGACTATCTGTTCTGGACTGAGTGACATGGTTAGTTGGCCCTGTAGTTGTTCAAGTACTACAGAATAATTTCTACTGCTAAAACTCCTGAATTTACTGTGAAGGAACTGTCTTGTAGGAATTGATGAAATTAGATATTTGCCTTGTCATGAAGACTGTAAGAGGGCAAGCTGACTGAGCTCAATTTGTTTATTGATTAGGATTATAAAGGCTGTGACCAAGCAGAGACATAAAGTTGTACTTCTAATTTATCTTTCTGTTGTGATGCTTCAGTGACTGAAACAGAAATCTCTGCATTAAGTTATACAAATCATATTTTTATCTTGTTAATGAAATGTAGCACTACAATTTCCAGCCTCCTTCAGCTGCTTATCTGAAAAGTAAAGCACAAAAAAGTATAACATTCACAGATTATCCATTTTTGGTATCTGTTTGGCAACCTTGACGTGGTAGATATAAAAGCACAAGATGTAGAAATCATCTGGTTAGTACAGAATGGAAAAACTAAACAGTTTTGAAAACCTCTAGAAGAATAATGGTCATAGAAATTTCAGCTAAGTCTCTTGATATAAATCCTTTAGTGTTGTGGCATCCACGTTCATATTGTGCCAGAATACGCATATAAAAATTGCACTGAATTAAAGTCAAATCAGCATAGAACAGCCTGAAAGTAAGTCACAGAAACTAATGTTGACCTGTGCTTTGGATTTTTTTTAGCAAATTACTGAACAGATCTCTTTAAGCAGATTTCATTAAGCAGATTTCTTGCATTTCAGAAACAATTGATCTATTGTTAAGGTTTACTTCACCTCCTTTCAAACAAGAAGAAAAGGAGTATCACTGCTTTGAGAAAGCGAAATATTAAAATAGGTAGTAAATAGTCTTTTGGGTGAATATTGAAGAAGTGATAATCTCATTATGGAGAGTTAGTTTGGCAACTGACGGGTAGCATCTTGATAGCATTCTAAGAATCTAACACAGGAAGTAAGCATGACATTTTGGGACAGGGAAAAGAGACCTATAAATGATATGTTTTTCAACAGCTAAGTGACCTATAAGCCAATAATAGTTAATGACAGATTTCCTGTACAGCGAAATTGCCATTTTTAGCAGATAATAGGTATATTTAAACTTTAGCAGGCTTGACTTCTAGCAACATCCACCATGCATGAAGAGCCAGGGTTATCATGGTAGGAGTCCAGAAGGGAATAACTGCTGTCTGTGTCTCTTTCCCTGAGCTGCTGTATTCTATGCATATGGCATCCTTTTACATTTCCATCATCTTGGATTCTCATGCAGTGAAGGTGCCTTGCTTTCTCAGTGATACCTTTTGATTTTTTTGATTCCTGTTGGTATTGGAATCCAGTGACCCTCTGCTGGCTTGGCACTTTCTCCAGTAAACTGTAGCTTACAGCAGTATCCTGGGAAAAAAAGATCCTGATATGCTTCCTGTTAGAGACGCCAATGCTATGAACACTACTGCTTTTAGAACTTAGCTAACTTAGCTAAAGATAAAGCTTGTAAGCTGTTTTGCATTCTTTGGTCTTAAATTGGTACTTCTAGATGTCCTGGGATTTGACCTCGACATATTTTCCTTTGGGTAAAGTTTAAAAGGCCTTCTGAACTATGATCTAGCATCTCACCAGTAAATAACTTATTAAAAATGATATCATGTAGACTGTGATTATTTCAGTGTGTACAAACTGCAAGCAGTCAGAACTGCATCCACTGCCATATAAGCTAACCTCATATTTTGGTTTTAATTGCCTCAGGGCTTGTCCTGATTTATAAAAAAGTCAGTCTTGTGAAGTACTTTTTGAAGCTCTTAATTGAATAGAACCACTTACATAAAGGTAGGTCCTTGCCAAATGAAGACCATTGTGCTACAATGCAGAGAACTGTACCAGAAAATCATTCTGAGGTGGCAAACAAAAAGAAAGCAGAAATGAAAATTATTTAAAACATATTTTATCAACAACATATGTATTTTATGGAAAATTAATCTGGTCAAAAATCAGAAAATTATGAATAAATAAATCTTTTCTTCAAAATAACAGAAAATATTTGCAAATTATTTTTCATTTGCATTCCAAAGAGAGGTTTCTGAGAAGACTGTTCATCAAAACTAGTGACAAATTAAGCTGCAATGAGACATGAGGGAAGTTCTTCTCTTAGACTAATAAATAGTTAAATGTGAGGAAAAATATTAGAATTCTTTTTTATTCAGTAGGAAAAGATTGGTGGAGTCCAGAAGAAACTGTCCTACACCTATCTGTTCAAGATGTTAATAAATGATCTAGAAAGAGAAGTGACTAGGGAGATGACAAAGTGTGCTGATACTAATCTATTCAGTGAAGTGAAAATGGAAAGTAACTGACGAGATTTGTAAGATTTCACAATACAGGGGTGTGGTGTGAGAAAGTGCCAAATGAAATTCAGTGTTGATAGTAATGCACAATGGGAAGAAAAGTTAACTTTGCATTCATAATGATGGGCTCTGAATGATTATTTCCACTCAAAGTAGAAGTTTTGGAATTATAATAGATCATTCTATGATAAAGTCAGCTCAGTGCTTAGAAATAGGCACTCATTCAACAGTGCACAAAAATGAAAAATAAAATGAAAAAAGTGCTGGGAAGGAATAGAGAACAAAGCAGGCAACATCATTATGGCATTGTCCAAATCTCTGGCCTGTCTTCATCCTTGAGACTTGGCACACTTCTATAGTTCTAGTCCTGAAACCCATATAGTATATACAGTGGAATTAGAAAAGATAAAGAGGATGTGACTCATGAAAGGTGTGTAATGCCTTCCTTAAATGAAGAGTGACTTTCTATGCCAGTGTACTTCAACCTGAAAAAGAGGCATTTAACCTGCTCTGTGTTGGAGTATTCTATGGGCAAAGGAGAGTTTATAACGGCATTGCTATTATGTGCTTTATTTCATATTGTTCTATAGGTGTCAGTATTCACTATTGCCAGAGACAGGATTTTGAGTTATACAGAT
Organism: Picathartes gymnocephalus; assembly: GCA_013390045.1. NCBI lineage: Eukaryota > Metazoa > Chordata > Aves > Passeriformes > Picathartidae > Picathartes > Picathartes gymnocephalus. Next base: position 54,160 of record WEKY01029198.1, on the reverse strand, counting down.
GTTTCGTCTGACATCCTGCTTCTCCTTTTGTTCTGCCTTGTTCCTATGGAAAGAAACAAGATTAAGTATTTTCTTGTGATTTCGTGTTCAATTGTTGACTAATAGTAAACCAGAATTTCTGGACTGAAGAAAACTTATAAGCCTTTGTCAACTAATAGTAGACCAGAATTTCTGGGCTGAAGAAAACTTATAGACCTTTCTGTCTGCCTGTCTTATATGTCTGCACAAATACGACATGGTAATATCACATACTAGGAACTGAAAGCCAATGAAGTGGATATATAATTTTATATTTTACTCAACTTCTCGAAGACAGTTTGAAATCATAGATTGCTTAGGTTGGAAAAGACCTCTAAGATCACCAAGTCTAACATTAACCCAGCACTACCAAGTCCACCACTAAACCACTTCCCAAAGTGCCACATCTCCCCTTCCACTTTATTTGCCTTCCACTTCACTGTTGTATATGATTAGTTTCAATTTGACCACTTCACCCTTAACTTTGCAATTTGCATTTGAGATTCTGTTCAATTGGAAGATTTAAAATAAATAATTGTTCCAGAATTTGAATCAGGAAGAGAAGTCAGACTTAATTTTTTGAAAGTATACAGCAGTCTATTTTAGTGTTGATATAGAGTTATAGGAAATGAACAACATTGTGTTTATTTTGTATAACTTTTTAGAGAAAAGTAAGACCGACTGTCACCGAAATACTTAAAAAATGAAAAATTTAGTTGATGAGATATTTCTGAAAAAGTTGTTTGCAGTAGAGTCTTCTGATTAACATTAAATATATGTACACGCACTTTTGGAAATAAACAGTTTTGTAATAAATCTTTCTTGTTTTAGAATGAGAAGATCCACACATGGAATTAATATGACATAGTTAGTATCCTGTAAATAAGCGCTTTTTCCTAGTTAATATTTGTTTCTAGCTTTTGGAGTAACTGTTAAGTAATCCTGCACTTACCTTTATTACCAGCAATATAGTGATATTCCATGATATTCCTTCTTCAGAGTCATTGTTTATGGATGATATATCTGAGGAACTTTCTCAAATTAAAGTGTAAATAAAAGACATCTTTTAACAGGTCAATAAAATAATTAGTAGCAGTTCTCTACGATCTGATAGTTTTCATACAGATGTTCAAAGAATTTAAATATAAAGCTGGTGGCCTGCTAATAGTAATAAGTAACCTACAATTTTGAATGAGTAGGAGGTGGAAAATATGATACTAGTGTTTAAAATGGGATTTCTCAGGATGAGAATTACATAACAGTAAGTTTGAAGCTTGCATTAAACAATTTGATAGACATTATAAAGAGTAAAATTAGTGGACACATAGATAGATGGAGTAAGCACTAATATGGCTTGGAAACTGGAGGGATGTCATGAATCAAAAATTGAGAGTTCTTTGAATGTGAGACTAAACATTGGCTGAAGATGATGCAAATGATATAATCAAGTTATAACTGTGAAAGAGATTATAACTAATTCCTGTAAAAAAAGACCCATATTGCCACCTTATTAAGATTGCTAGATAGAAATCAGCGGTTTGTTCTTATAATGGAGTAATTACAAATAAAACCCTGCAGAAGTCTGTGCTGAGCCTGGGCTGTTCAACATGTTTGTAAATTTGAGTATCACAGACTCATAAATTATTCAGAAAATGAGATGAGCATTGTAGCAACAAAGTTTGCAGACAAAACAAAGTAATGCCTAGTATTTAAAACAGTCTGTGATGAGATTCTGATGGTACAATACTGGGTTACTGGGTAATAAAATGGCAAATGAAACTCAATGTCAATAAATACCAAGTGATGCATACAGAGGAAATGGTTTTAACGACACATACAGAATAATGACCTCAAAATTTCCATCGTTATTATAATTTAGCAATATTAGAATCACAGTATATATTTCATACAGAATGTCACCTCAGTGCTAAAGACTGAAAAAGAAAAGTGGGTGTTGAAAATGTAAAGGTAAAGCTTTGAGAACAAACACCAGAACTACAATTACATGCTGCACAGTTTGTTTGAATACTACATGCAAGATTAACTAATTCTATCACAGAAAGGTGTAGAAGAACTAGGAAGGGTACAGGGAATTTAATCAAATATGAACCAGAGGCATGGAACATCTGTGCTATTAGAAAAGACAATGTAAACTAGGACTCTTTCCTTTGCAAAACAGCTGCAATGAAATGTGAAAACAGGTACAAAATCATAATGATCATTCTTTCTTGTTACACTATAACTAAGGAGCAGCATCTTTAGAAGTTTAAGACAAGTAAATAGAAGTGCTTTTTCCTACAACTGAAAAGTAAATTCTAAAATTTATCACTATAGGATATTTTGAAAGGCAAACACAGAGTTTTTGAAAGTGATGAAACCAAATTATGGAAAATAAGGCATTTATAGTTATTATTTCAGTGGTCTTGGTACAGCATAAGACCCATGAGTCCATGCACTGCTGGCTGCTGTATGAGAAGTCATGCTGTTTGAACTGTGTCCCTGGTTGGTGATTTTTAAATATAGGACAAAGGTCAGGCCAAGCAGTTCTAAAGTTGACTTGTCTCAAAGTTCACAAATTAATATGGAAGACCTCATTCTAAACAGCTTTTTGTATCCTTCCCCATGCAGTCAGCAGCACTTAGGCCAATAAGATCTAATATAGTGCCCCTATTCCTTGGAAATGTGTCTGTGTTTTGTTTTGGGTTCTTTTTGTTGTTTTTTGTTTTTTTGTTTTTGTTTTTTTTGGTGCTGAAAACAGGGATGTTTTAGGTACTGCTGAACAGCACAGTCACAGCATCAAGGCTTTGAGCCTCTCCTGCTGCTCTGTCAGTGAGTTGGCTGGGGATGCACAGGAATGTGGGAGGGGTTACAGACAGCTGACCCCAACTGACCAAAGGGATAATGCAGACCAACATAGTGCTCAACAATAAAAGGGAGGGGGAAGGAAGGAACAAGGGGGGACATTTAGTGTGAAGGCATTTGTCTTCCCATGTCACCATTATGTGATGGAGCTCTGCTTGCCTGAAGATGGCTGAACACCTGCCTGACCAAGGGAAGTACTGAATTAGTTCCTTGTTTTGATTTGCTTGAGTGTGTGACTTTACCTATTAAACTTTTTATTTCAGCCCATGAGTTTTCTCCCTTTTAGCCATCTAATTCTCTTATCCATCCTGGGTGGTGCTGAGCTGCTGGCTGGGGTTAAGCCATCACAGGCAGTTTTACAGTACAGACACACACGTAGTGATCTTTCTAAACAGCAGTCTCTTGTCCAGTATCTTCTTTTATGTGACCATTCATGTATTTGGAAAAACTGTTTGCTGTATAGGAATCCTTACAATAATGAATACTTCTAGCATTGTGCAAATTATTTTTTAATGGTTCATTGTACTGAAGAGCAAACAAATTCATTTTAATAAAAAATATCTGACAGTATAGTATGGCTTCTGATTCAGCATGCAATTTGCAATTTTACTCCAGTGAACAGCATGTGTACAAGGTGATGCTTTCTTGCCCATTGCAGAGATATCATGTACATATTGTTTACTTATAGGGTAATATTAATACTTAATTATGTATGAAGCAGTGACAAAGCTGGGTAATTATGCTGAAAGGACAATGTTATTATCCAGGCTCAGCCCTGTTCGCCCTTTGAGGAAAGGAATGGAATAGAAAAATTGAAAAGTTTATAGGCTGTACGTTATCTGCAAGGAATTTCCTCTGTGCTTGGACATTCTCTAAAGTTACCGAGTGACTTGGCCTTCAGTCTTCTTTGTGCAATGCTGAGGTACTTAATCTCCTGCTAAATGAACTAACTGGAATAACAGAAACAATCCAGCTGCAGTGGCATGGAGCTGCATTTAGGTTGGCTGCTCCATTACCTGCAATGTACGGGTCTATCACAAGCACTAGGATTTTTAGTTTCAGAGATACGAGTAAGACAATAGGAAAGTTAATTATTTTTTCCTGCATGCTCCTTCAGCTGTGCTAGGCTTTCACTATGTTACTTTTTAATTAGAGGAATGAAGACCGAAATACATATTTGGAAATAAATGGCATTTAAAAGGCAAAGATTATTCTGGAGCTCTCCTGGAACTATATCTAAACTTGCTGGAGAAATGCTTCAGATCATCACCCCTATGTGGTGTTCTGTCCATTAGAAGTCAAATATGCTGTCTGTATCTATGTGCAGATAGTTAGAATAATTAGAATAAAAATTTTGTAAGGCAGATTATGTGAGAAAGACTTCCCTGAATATTATTTAGAATTATCCTTTTTGTCCTGTCACTGTGTGCACTTTTTTCATGAGGGCATATAGTATATATAGAACAAGGGGGAATGGCTTTATACTGACAGACAATAGTCTTAGATTAGATATTAGGAAGAAATTCTTTACTGTGAGGGTGATGAGACTATGGAAGAGGTTGTCCAGAGAAGTGGTGCTTATAGTGCCCCTATAGGTGTTCAAGGTCAGGTTGGATGGGGCTTGGAGCAAACTGATGTAGGGAAGGTGGCTCTGCCCAGGGCAGGGGCTTGGAACTAGATGATCTTGAAGGTGCCTTCCAATACAAACCATTCTATGAATCTGTGAATTGTTTTTTCCTGATAAAAATTTCAGAATCAATTTCTCAATTCATACACAATGGTGAAAAAAGATGCTTAACTTCACACCTGAAACCTAACTGAAATAAAAACTGCATCTGCATCTGTCAGTGCTACAAGTGGTCATACAACAACCAGGAACCAGGACTGATTTCCATGTGGATGCTATTTTGCTTTGCTTCTGTCACGGTGGGAGGAGGAAGGTGAATTAATTGAGTACTGTTCTTGAAAAAACCAGAATTGTTCATGGTAACAAATAAATCCCTTCTAGATAATGAAACCTGATGTATTTTTAAATTATAGTGTTATCTGGACTAAAAACTGGGAAGCGTATTGCAGGGCATTTTTCCTCTTGGATTAGGTTCAGGTGTATATTCCTGGGCAGAGTGTCTCAGTCTGTAGAACTTGCTGGTAGTGGCAATTTACTCCTCATGGATTTTGTCACAGAAAAATCAGTGATATTTACTAGTTTAGGGATTAAGATCAACCATGCTCTTATAGACCAAAATACATCCTTCTTCAGTATCCTGAACATATTTGCAAAAATTAAAAAGTCAACATTTAAGAAAAGCAATGTGTAAGTCAGTAAAGTCTTCCTCTAGAAGTGTCTGGTTTGTGTCCCATATTGTATTTTCAGCTTGTGTAGACAGACCTCCTTGAGCTGTAAGCATTTGTATTGGGATAATTATTGTGGGAAATATAGTATTATGTGCCAGGTTGCCTCCATTTATTGCCATGAGAAAAAGACAAGGCTGGTCTGTGTATTCTTTGAGTGTCCTTCAGATGGCAGGAGAGGAGGCTGACTAGATACAACTTCACTTCTGGGGGTACTGGATTGTGTTCCCAAATTTTTTTGTATGTAGTGGTTTTGGCTTTCCAGGAGAGAATGGTCAAGGCTGACTGAAACTTTTAGATTTACTAGCCAGATATAAGACTGGTCCACATCCATTAAAGTTCCATTGCAGGGTTTATGTGGTACCTAAAGAACTATAGTAAAATGCGATTCATCCTGTGAGACCAAAATATTGTCATATGAGTTCTCAGAACTGTAAACAGAAAGCTGATGTAATGGACAAATTTCCGTGTTGTGCCTCATTATGGACAGCTTTGATTTCTATGTAAACCAAAGTCTAGGCAGAAGTTATATTTTTGTTTACTTTTCAGGCTTCAAAGGTAAACATTTTACATTTTGATCTGGAGATGATGTGTTTTGGCCCAGTATCAACCTGTATGCTTTTCTTTGCAATTAATTATTTAGGTAGTGTCTTTGATTTTCCTCTAATTTTAATGTTGGCATTTCACCCACATTTCACTGAGTTTGATACTTTCCTTCTTGATACTAGTTCTTACTTTTGACTGTTTCATTCCTAAGGCAGAAGCAGTAAATTAAATTATGTATTAAAAGCAAAGATATTTGCTTTTTTTGAAGTAACTGTCAAAAGTGTTTTTTCTGTGAAGCCTTTCAATTTTTATAATTTCTTGTTGCTTAGAATTTTTGAGCCACAAGTCCAAAGTACCATTCTAGGCATGAAGAAAGGAGCCAAGACATTCTTTTCATTAATTTGTTCTGCCTTTTCTTTCGTCATGGCCAAACTTTAGGCATCTGCTTATCTTTGGGCTCAATGAACACCTTCAGTGAAGCTGTTAGGAATAGGTTATTTAAATCTATCTCATAGGTTGAAAGTTTTATGACAGTTCCTTCAAATGTAGAAGAAACCAACTTCTGGCATTGTTCCACTGAAATGCTGATAGATCTGACATCATAAATGTTGCAACCTCTGCTGCCCAAATGGAGCAGGTACCACTTGTGTGGAAGTTTAATAAATACTGTTTAGATGTCGATGGAGTTTGACTGTAAATAATGGGCTCATACTGTTCTGTGGTTAATAGGTGGATGAAAGCACATATCACTTCACACATATCACTGGAAATCCATACCCGTCAGTTTTGAAAATTGCAAGTCTTTTTCAGGCAAATTATTTTGGTATCCTCTTCCCTCTGGATGTTCATCTGTAAAGGCGTGCCATAGCTAAGATGGCATTGTTCTCTGGACACAGAGGTTGTGGCCATATTCTGGCATTCATCATGTCTCTGACAGGCTTATGCATGGCTGTTTGCACGTACAGGACCTAATGCATTCTGGACATGTAACTGGCTGGGAGGATGTTCTACATCATTTTTGTATACAGCTTTCAGTTTGAAAGAATATTGCTATTGTAACTGCAAGGGAAACTAGCCCGTAATAGCAGATGCTGTTACCACGCAGTTAATTTGCAAAAGGCCAAGAATTAACAGTTTTGCTATTTATGTGGCACACTAATTTTTCTGCAAAAGGAAATCCGCATTGATGAATAATTTAAATCCCAATCTCCCTGCAAGTCTATAATCACGTGCCCTACAGAGACTGGAGTACATTCTACTGTGAGCATTGTGCAAAAGATTAGTAGCTCTGTGGTGGCAGTGCTGCTATAACCGTGTGAATTGCACTTTTAATTTGTCTTCCCATCTGACAGAGCATCTCATTATACTTACAAAATCTATTTTAAATTATACTTTTAAAATTCTCTGTTGAAGGATATTTACATAAAAAAAGGTGAAGATTAAATAAATTGTTTTAAGTCATATCAGCAAATCATTTTAATGAGAACATCCTTTCTTCTTACGTTTGGAAAAGAATGTGCATTTTATTCCCACCATGTTTAGTTCCATTCAGTCAAACCCAGAAATGACTGGATACAATTTTTTACATTACAGTCTAGATGTGAAATGTGTGATAAGCCCTACTTTCTGTCATAAAATTATGCAGGCTCTCTAATAGCTAACTTGTTAGCTATCTTGAGCTGAGAATTACTTTATACAAAATCTTATGTAAGATGAAAACCTGGGTTTTTTCCCATAAGTAGTGCTGAGCTGAAAATTATTACATTTTGTTAATCAGATTAAATTGTGAGGGAGTATACACATAAGGTCCTTAGGCACAAGTTATGAATAACAGCATTACATTTCTTTCACTCCTTTTTGCCCTATTTGCTCTTCCTTAACTACATTATTGAAATCTAGGAAGCATAATAGCTGATCTATTTAATGGCACATCATTATCTTCCCACAGCATAATGCTTACTATTCATTCTCTCATATTATTCATTAATCCATTATATTTATTCTATCCTAGTCTTTGTGTAACAATGTAAGGAATCAGACTTTCACAGTACAAACGAATAACATTTTGCAGTATTCAAAGATCCCAATTAATATCAGTGACCTGCTAATTTGATGGTTCAGTTGTTAGTGGGATTTCATGTTACTTGGACACTGTTGTAGCTCTTGTTTATTTTTCTGGACATCTGCTGCTGGAGTTAGTACTGTGCTAAGCACAGTGTGAAAGCTGTGGGCATTTATGTATGGTGTCAGTCTGAATAGGATTGTACTTATGTGAAACAATTGTATTTAATACTTTCTCTTATAAAGTATATGGGCCAGGTCCTTTGAGGTAAGGGGAGGTTTAGGAGGCTGTTGGCAGTGCACTTTGCTTCTGGCAACTGTTTTCCAGCAGAGCACAGTTCGCGGGCTGTGGCTGCTGCTGTAGCTTTGGCCGAGGGCTGCCATGACTGGGTGGAGGGGCAGGAGCTCCCCTTGGTGGGTGACAGAGCTCTGAGGTCACATGGGGCAGACAGGCTGCTCCAGCTCATGTCCCTAGCTCTATTCCTGTGCTATATGTGCATTGTCAAGTGGTGGTTTTACTGCTTTTTAGTTGCATTTTTTTCTTATTTGCACACAAGTTATTCTCAAATATTACAGTTATTAATGATTAGTGAGCATGGGCTTTGGGTTCAGATTTGAACTTCAAAGGCTGCTGGGAGATATTAGGACCTACATTTCTGACTTATGTTGCCTACTGTTTCTTTCCATGTTTTTTATTTGCCTAGATGACTTCATGTAAATCCCTCGTTTTTTTATACCATTTTTCTAGATTACTTTTGATTTTGCAGCACCCATAGATTTAGCTTGGAAGTTAAAGTAGAATTAATTTAAAAATTAGTTTTTATTGTATGCCTATTTGACTTGTACAACTGTAAATTGCCCACATTTAAAACTAATAAAAGAGTAGATATATAATGATAGGGCAAATAATGTCCAAAATGGATACCTGTGTTTATTAAGGTCTTGTGTCTCCCAGGAACTGAAGGTGTAGCCCCAGTTCCACAGAAACTGGAATATGTGCTGAATTTTAAATACAAAAAGTTTCCCAGTGCAGAGTTCCAAGCTAGAGAGCTCAACACCTTGCATACTTGGCCTCTGACTCTGTACACGCTCAGGAGCTGATATTCCATGTGCATACTCAACAGCAATTAGACTCCATAAAGCTATGCAAGCATTTTGGAAAACAAGTCTCACTACAGTTTTAAAATCAACTTCCACCATCTGTTTGGGAAAAGCAGTGGGTTGGTTTTTTGTGAACTTCGCAATTAAATATGCTAAGATATAGTAGTGGCAGGATGCAATATTTGCCATACCTATTAAGAACAAATACTAAAATCCAGCTAAGTAATACCAAACCTCAGACCAAGAGTTGCCATCTGGCTACCAGGTTAATCAAAACTCTTGATACTCGTCAAACACTCTCAATTGGAATGCACTTTTAGCAATAAATTTTAAAGCAATAGTAGTTAAATTCTGATGAGGAAAGCAAAGTTCTTATTTCAAGGGTTTTAAAAACTGTAAAACATATAAGTCTGTATATTATGGGCTCTTCTTATATTCAGATTAGTTTTCTGATTTTTGTTTTTAGATTTTTTAAAATTATTTTTAGAGGGCATCAAAAAATTCAGAAATTTTAGCAGTTTGCTAATGTTAGAGAGATTAAGGCCAGCACAAGAACATAGTAGACTACTGTTCTAGTTTTTGAAGTAAGGAAATCACCACTTTTGCTGGGTGAAATGTCATTTCTGCACTTTCCAGTAATAAAGAAAGCTAACAAGCACAGAACACCTTTCAAGGGTATGTCAGGACTTCAGATATTTTGGAAAATGATGTCGAAGAATAGACTTGTTTCTAAATGTCATTTGGGTGTTCAATTTCTAGAACCAATGCCCTGGGGTATTCTACGAACAGTAATTTGAGTGAAGAACTCTGGATGGCAGAAGAATGGAGTGAACAAAGTGCTCTCAAACAAACATGCTTCAGTATCTGGCATAAGTGTGCAATTGGTTCTGCTCCTATCAGGAATTGTCATATCTGTGTGAAAAGAGGAAATAGCAGCTGCTTAATATACTCTTGCTGGATAAGTAAAGGACTCCATTGAGTGGGCTTCACCTCATCCATCCCTGCTTTTCAGATTATTAATTCATATATACCTATTGGCATCACTCAAACAATAATAAAACATAGCATTTTCATTTTTAATTAGTATTTGACAAATATCATACTTTGAGGAATAGGCCAAAATAGAAAAAAACTTATTGTGAGGCTCAAAGACTAATTTTTTTCCCCCTTATACTGCCTGTAGATGCATATTTCTGAATTACAGCAAAAATGAGAAATGTCCCATTTATCTTTTACCTCACATGAAAGATTTTCATTATAGCTGAGCAAAGAATTGGTATTTGATGAGCTTAATCTGGCTGACAGTGCACTGGAAAGATATAGTGGTTTATATTTATGGGAACAATACATATTGGGTGAATTGCTTTCCCACTTCATTCCACTGTTTGTTCATGTAAATACTTTGCACATCTTGCAGTTAATGAGGTGACAAATAGTTTGAGATGACTGCTAAACTTTGAGGTCATGGCATACCGTTTAGGTTCATCAGCCCTATGCTATCTTAGGTGAAATACAATGGAAACATTGGATGGGAAAAAGACATTGCTCTCAGTGTGCAGAGAAGTGTCCTCTAGACACTTTTTTTCAACTGGATTTTAGTCCTCCTTTTTCTATTGAAGAAACATGAATTGCTGCCATCAAATAAAATATATTAGACTGGACATACAGGAGCAAGCCAGCCACTGGAAATAACTGAAGATAATATCTTTACAGGTTCAATGCTCTTCTTGTTTCCAGATTTATTTCTGGGATGTGAATCCATCCTCATTCCTGCCATTCGCAGGAGATTTAGCAGCGTTTGGGTTAGACAGTGAAAACCAAATGTGCATTGATGTGATACCAGTAAAAGAGGAAGGGGCACATACTATTGCTTATTAAAAGAAACAGAAAAAAATCCAAAATGGAAGGATCAGTCTTAATTAATAGACTTTTACTTCCATTTATCTTAGTAGCTTTTTGTTAAATACATGCATTTCTGTGGTAATTTTCATCAATCATTTAGGTAGCATTTTTTAAATCACTTGGGTGCTAACACGCCTTGACCTTGAAATTTCAATTTTATTTTTCTCCGAAATTTCAAAGCTTACATAAGGAAATTATGGGAAAATTCCCCTTTCCGGAATTTGTGACTTGTTTTATGCAAAGTGTTTATATTCCTGGTTCAGCATTTATATAATTAAACATGAACAATCGTGATGTAAGTGAATTTATTATACTTAATGCAGCTATCCAGAATAAATTTCAATACAGCATCTGTAGATAATTTGGAAAAAAGAAGCATAAAATAAATATGTGACTCCATTGATTATTTCCAAACCAAAAATTTGGCAATACTTGCCAAATCTGATTATCCAGAAATTTGGGTTAATCTTTTTCAAGTTCTTAATATGTGAAAACTGATCCTTTTGTTTTGTTGCCTTTAGAAATCCCATTTTCTGTGAAACTGCAAAGGATAATTACAATTGAAATTCTTGTCTAATTATGGGACTTTAGGAGCTTTCAGAGAAACATTAAATATCAAAGACTCAAGAGAAACACTGAGGAAACTGTACTTCCTTCTCTGTGCAACAGGGTACTGAAATGGGGGCCCATTTTTAGCAGCCACAACTGCAAATTATGCAAGGAGCAATATAAAACCAGAGAACGTCCTTTCTTGAATCAGTGTTGTGAGAAGAGCTTTCACCTTTAACTGGCAAAGATTTTGGGAAGCGCAAGGCAGATAGCTGTTAAGATGAAATAAAATTAAGTGATGCAGAAGGAAATACACTTTGGCTTAGTTTACATTTTGTTTCTCTTTAAATTTCGAAAGCTGTGGTGATTTTCCAAAATTGAAAGAATATATGATGAACTGCTGAACTCAGTATCATACATATAGTCTCCTGCAAGTCTGGCAAACTCATAATCATTTGCTTTAATGCTGATAGCACTGCAATAGTTACATTTGTGGCTAAAATAATATGGAAATATTATTATACCATTTTTTCTTAGTAAGTAATATATGAAAGGTATTATACCTCTGCTCTTGGAAAATATAACATTCCCTTATTAAAATTAAGTCATCATTTCATTGAAACAGCATTCTAAACCTTTCTACATCATCATTTATCTTTGGAAGTTTTGGTAATTTTCTGATGTCTTTCATTTATGGCCATTCCTATGTTGGAAGAGCTAATTCTCTTCTTTACTTAAAGACCCTTCTCCGGTCTTGCACATTTAGAGAGTAATGCTCTCTTATTAATGGACTCACATAAAAAGCCTTTTTAAGACAGCACTAAAAGAATTCAAGTTGACAGTACTGCTCTTGTATGTTTCCAAATTTAGATTGTTACTGGCAGCAAATTAGACATTACTTGGTCGAGTTCCTATACAGTTCCAATTAATTATTATAAAATGAAGAATGAAAAGGTAAAAAGCAACCCTCTCTTCAGTCATGAATACTACAAATACTGACTGTAACCTCTTCTTTAGAAGCAAGATGCAGGAAATTCTGAATATCCTTGTCTGTAATACTGGTGCTGTTAACATAATTGTTATGAAAGTATAATGACAGAGCTCTCTTTAATAATGATATGCAAATAAAAATAAATAATTTTTTTTGTTTCACTAAGCATGCATAAGAATGCAAATGCAGAATTTGTTAGAAACACTTAAACCTGTTGTAAGTATGGTAACATCTGAGTATTTTCTGGGCCAAGTCTGTATTAGGAAGCAAAATAATCTTTATTCAAATTTAGTTCACTCTTATAAACTAATTCAAGGACATTTCACATTGCTACGCTGGAATAAAAGGATTTTGATCTAATTATGAATAATGACCTTAATGCTTTATTGATAAAGTCAACTGAAATGTACTTAGGCTGGGTCCTTTACTCAAGTCCTGTCTGCCAGGGCAACATGAAGCCAGTGCCTTCTCTCTGGGCTGGAGGACGTAGGCAGTGAACAGGTAGGTCCTTGCTGGCCAGTGTCTGTCTCATTGCCAGTCAGTAATTTCTTGGGCTTTCCATTTTAGCACATCATTTTCTGTATGTTATTCACCTAAAAGGGTCAACCTACTCATCATAGCAGTGTTGCTATTGATAGTTTGGCTACCACACTCAGGGAAAAACTGTCAATAATCTGATGGCTGAAAATGGCAGGCATGGAGTCAGTAAAGCATCCAGTTTGGCACTTTTACAATGGTTTCTGCTTTTCTTAGCAGTAGAGTTGCTTGTAGGTTAGGTAATGCTCCCCATGAAAAAAAAGACAGAAAGGCTCTCTTGTTGTTAATTGCTTTGAAAGATAAGGGTTTTGCTGTTTCACAAAAGGGAACAATTCACTGGGTAATTTGAAGTAATTTGTTCTGTATTCTATGGTCTAAATTAGGGGGATGTACTGCAGGTAACTGTTCCCTGACTTTGGTACACAAGCTGTCTTTTCCCTTTGCTATGGTGTCACAGTAGGAATAATGGCCCTAAAATGCAGATCAGAACTTGTCTGAGGGCCTCCTGAGTGACAGGTCCCTTTCACCATGTCATTGAAGTTTTCTGAGGATCTGAAAAGGCTTTTCAGATTAATCACAACCAAAAGGGCATCTCATCCAAGTATAAAATAATTATAATAATTATCTCCTTCCTCATGAGATTATAGGGCTGCATCTACATTAGCAAACAGTTCATCCCTACAGAATTGATTTTGTAGACCCAAACTGTTGTTGCTGAGGGCATGATGTCCACATTATATTAATTTAGTGGAGGAGGTTGTTTTTGACTAGCCCTTGTGTCCTGAACTGAATACTTCTAAACTGTAGGAATGCATTAGGTACCCTCTTGGGCTCATCTTTTGCTTAATTTTCATCTAAAATGGATTAATTTACTGTGAAGCATTCCAGAATCATTCCATAATGTGATCTATTTTTGGATGTAAATGGAGAAAATTTGAAAAATTGTTTGAAAATTGAAGTCCAGCTCCAAACCAAAATGCTGACATAAAAGCACCTTGTAAGAGTCCAAGGAACTATAGGAGAAACCACTATTTATTGATTTGCTTTTTCATTCCTTCTCCTGTTGTACTCTACCTACAAATCTCAAACTTCATATCATGCAGCAGGAAGCTGGGTATAGAACTTTTGAGAGGTGCTGGTTATGACTGGTTATTTAATGAGCTCCTGGCCATATTAAAATGCCATGGCAAGGCAGGCATAGTACATGCCAAAGAGAGTGCACTATTTCTTGAGGGAGACTCGGATGAAAATCAGGGTTGAAGGTCCATATGACTCTTACATAGCTGCTTCAAAAGGGGATATTTGAAAAGGGGGTGGGAAACTGATTTGATTTTTCAAGGAAAACTGTGTGCCATTTAAATACTTCAGCTATCATTAAGCAATGGCCTGTCTTGAATTCATTCCTAGCAAGCCATCACAGGAATACTCTGAATTTTCTGTTCTCCATATAAGCTGGTATTAATAATATCTTATTGTTTTAGAATACTGACACGGATGTAGAGACCAAGAGTCAAAATTGTCTAGCATATTGGATGATTCTCAAGATAGCATTAGTTATTAATTATTATAGTCTATGCAACAGATTAGATAAAGTGCCAGGGCCGAAAACCCAGTAACATTTGATACTGGGCAGAGAGAAAAGAAAAATTTCTTTTCTATGAGTAGAAAACTCATGTTTTCTTCTGTGTGGGCATACCTCTGCTGAGTACAAGGCTCTGTATCTGGATTACCTGCTGGACTTTATGTTCTACTTCCCAGCTGGTAGCTGAAGGTTGTTTGTGCATCCTGGATGCCTTTTTTCAGCATCTCTCAGAGTGAAAAAAGTATTTTCCTATGCATCTGCTCAGGAATAGAGATTTGCATTATGTACCAGATCCATATTTTGGAATAGTCTGGTCTAACTTTCATCTCGCTTTTTTTTCTCTGAAAGTGGTGCCTGTGGTGGCTATGACAAATGAACATGTGTTAGGACTTGACATTAAAAGAGTGGAGGAACTTATTCCAACTGTGTTTCAACTAGGTTTACTCCCAGTTGACAATTCTGTTGTCTTCTTAGTGTGTTATGTCAGCTGTTATAGCTATTTTGGTCATTGCACAAGCAGGCTTCATATTTTTCTATGATTTGAGCAACCTGTAATTTTTATTTACACTTGAACCCTTACTTTCAAGTGTGGTCCAAAATGTGCAGGAGTCAGTCATAAAACATAGATAAGTCTCAGATCTACTATTATTTGTCAGAAGTGCTACTATGCCTATTGACAGATATAATTGTCATGAAAATAGCAGGGGAGGACTTTGAGTCCTGCTTCCCTGTTCATCTGCAGAGGTCTGTCACAGTGTTATTTGTCAGAAGAATTCTTCAGCAAAACAAAATTTACCTTCAGATGGATATTCATGCAATAGAATCTGAGTATACAATTTCAGGTCTGGCAAGATTGTGTAATATATAATGATGGCCTTCAACCATACCCTTATATCCATGTAAGAATCCCAGAATTATTCCTCCACTATTGAAAGACATTGTGTTTAAGATGGTAGTCACTTTAAATAAATCTAATAACAACAGAATTTTTAAAATTCCTGTATTCACAATTTCAGAATACTTCTATTGGTATAGTTTCTTCTCTTTTCTGAAAATACTTGCACTTGAAAGTACAGAGATTTGGGTTCTACATCTCTACATTTTTTACATATTTTCTACATTCTGCTCTTGTGGAAAACAAGACTTCTTCATATCTTGACAATTGTTATGCTTGCCAGTTTTACATTTCCATTTTGTCAATGTTAGAAAACAGGATGACAACATGAAGATTTTAAATTTAAAACATAAGTGATAGAAAGAGAGTGAGTTCTAAATAAAGTGAGGGAGTCTTAATTGTGGAATAGTCACCCATGCTCAACAGTTTGACTTTAATTCACTGAAGCTAGTCAAAAAGAAGTTTTGGTACTGAATGATCCACCAGTATTGTACTGTGACTTTTTGGGTCACCTTAAATTTTATGACAGAGATGGCAATTATGCCTTGAAGATATGAAAATGTTAAGAAGGAATATTCATCTTGATCAAATGTTCATCAGTATGGTCAATTTTTGGATGGAGTACAATGTGGGTTCAGGCAAGTAGTGAGGACACTCACAGTTTATTTTACTGTAAAATGCTGTGACTTTAGGGGTTTTCCTGAGGAAAATGAAATGACATGGAATAAATCACTTCACTAATGCACTTGCAAAGAACTTGCTTATCATTTTCTTCATGAAATGTAGTAAGTACTGGAATACAAGAAAGGAATCATGGCATTGATATGGAGACAAGATTCTGGAATCACTGAGCTAAGTGTCAAGATCCTGTCTGCTGGCAAGATGTCATCTAATGCATTTCTTATGAATATATTTTTTTGCCTCCACTGTGTTTATTTCCTTTTGATTTCTCTGTTTCCCTTTAGCCTTTTCTTTGCTTCACAAGCCAAACTCTTTAAAACTCCTCCTGTGGTAGAGACTTTATGAAACTGAAACTGAACCCACAGAAAATATGGGGACAGTCTTCTAGTCAGACGAATAAAGATGACTGACCAGAATTGCATAGATTATTCTGAATGATTGTTTAAGGAACTTCTTACTTGTCCTTCTGTCTGTATTAGAAATACATAATAATTATAATTTTAATAATTTTTCAGATTTGCCTTTTTCACAGCCATCTTGTGTCATATTGATACTGATGTGCTCTTGGTGATCAGCTTAAATAAACTAATTGTTTTTACATATGTTGTTTCAGATGATGAGTTCGCAGCTTGTACGCAGAAATGCTATTAATCCCTGATATTCCCTTTCAGTGTTACATGCTATTACTACACCTGTATTCACCTTTCAATGCTTGTAATCCACAGCGTCTTCAGCTTAATGTAGAAGTTCTATAATGACACTGTAGAAAATGCTTTCTCTAAAACCAGACAAATTATATCTACTTCATTTCTTTGTCTGGAAAATCAGTTATCAAAAAGAGCTGTCAAGTTAGTCTGGCACGAGCTACCTTTGGTAATACTGCTTCATTTTATCCTATGTTCTATTTACTTACCTGTCTTTAATTTATCTTTTTCTTCAATGCTTTCAAAGCTCTTGCAAACTGAAGAGGTCAGACTAATAGGCTTACACTTGCCCAGATCATTTTTGTCCTTGCTTTTAAGTATGGGCACTTCAGTTCCCATTCTTCACTAATATTTGATGCTTTCTCTGCCTTCATAGACTTGGAGGCTTATCTCTGCCACTGCGATGGCCTTTAAGAAATCACAGTACACCTAGTGATTCAGATCTTAGTGAGACATTTTGTTCAAAGCTCATTGCACAGTTATCTTTTTTTTTTCCACAGTTAAGCTTTTGATTGGTTAGTGAGATATGAATAAAGAAAATTTAAATAATCATCTGCAGGAGGATCACATGTAAGATATAAGCAAATACTGCTGCCTTGATGATTAAGTGAGTAGCTAGTACCCCCTGCAACTTAAAGCTCCCTTAAAGATAGAAACTGAGAGAGAAATAGTTTAAAGTGGCATGATAATATCAGAGAAAATGATGGGAATTGGAGCCTAAGTACCCTCTAATAATGAACACTTCATGGTCAGAGATTATTTCACAAAGGTTTTGGACGTCATTGGGCAGATTAAAGATATTTTAATACCTTGGATGTTTAAATATTCCATAATGTTTTATGCTAGCACTTAAAAACTCAGTGACTGAAATTTGTAGGTTTAACGCTGGATTATTACTTTTAGTTTTATGTTTCTGTAAATACGTAGAAGTATAGAACCCAATCTCCCAAAAATTCATGGCATTTTATTTCTCCATACTGAGTAACATGCCAGCATTAATGTTCATCAGGTGAAAATTCTTTTGCTGGTCCTCATGAAATGGCCAAGAAAGAAATTTAGTATATACACAGTTAAATACATCTGTATTGTTTGGATTGAAGCTGGCTAGAAGGGCTGTGCATTTCTTGTTTACAATTTCCTTGTTTTCTTTATTGCTTTCAATTAGGTGTTGTATCGGAAAATTAATGAAGATGAAAATTACAATCAACTGTGTGTATAGAGAACTGGGGTTAATCTGGAAACAGGCAATATTAACACTGATAGCAGTTTAGAGGGAAGACCATTCATCAGTATCATTTAAGTTTTCAAGGCGATATCATCACAGCCATACATATGCTTTTGGAAGAAATAAGTTCTTTCCATCATCTCTCAGTGTTTCTAGCTGGGAGATGCAATGCAGCTAGGTGGCTAAAGCATTTTATACCTCTGGCAATTTGAGCATTCATGCTTATCAGATTTTGGAAACAATAATATATATGTAAATTTCACATCCAAGTGCTACGAGACTGTTGGCAAATGTAATTACCTGTATGTGCATCTGTCTACAGTTTCCCTCTGCTGGGAAATTAATTGAAGTATACAAAGAAGAGTGTTTTGTTTGTTTTGCTTTGGCTTTTGTTTTGTTTATTGCATGTTTTAATATCTTCCATAACTTTTTATTTTTCAGATATTTGAGACATTTTCTTTTCTTGAAACTGTCTCTTCTTATAAAAGCTCACTCACTAATCTGCTTCCAAGAATTCATGTTGTGTACATACATTTCTGTATGTGCTTAAATTTAAGTATGTGTTTAAGTTACAGTGATTTAAATAAAAGACAAATTGGGCATACCTATCAATTATATGCTAACGTACTTTTGGCAAGATTTAACTTGCCTCAGAGTGCTAAGTTTTAGCACAGTAGCCTTTCAAAAGCCCTCTTTATGGCATTAAAGCCCCAAGATCTTCAATCTGCTTCCACTGCTACACTTAACAAAGTAACAGTGGCAACATTAGTGTATCGGTCTGCCTATAGTGCTTTAACTATTTCTGAATATTTATCAGTAGTGGGGCTAGGCTCTCTATGACTATTTATTCTGGCTATTGAAATATCCACACTGTTAAACAACTTTTTTTTAAAAAAAACCAACAAACCCAACTGTTTTGCTTTGTACTTAGGGATTTCCCACATCTCCTATGTAAGACTAGCGTGCATTGCTGATCTAAATGCATATTCTCTTTCTTTCATTGCCCATCTAAATCAAAGAAGGTAGCATGTGAGAACGTGTCCATGTTTGTCCCCCAGCTTCCTCTTGGAATCAGAGTGCACTTTGTGTCTGTTACAGGCTGTGATGTATGAAGCAGAAAGAAGAGTGATTTTCACAAGCTACCTTGTATCTGAAGTAATGAGAGTGACAAATTACTTATTCCCTGAGCAAACATGACAGGAATGTCATAGAGAGAATTTATATATATGCAAATGCACAGGGGTCACATCGTTGTTACTTTTACAAAGCAACCTTATTCACCAGAGGAGCATTTTTAAATCTGCATTAGTCTGCACTGGGAAGGCTGAATAAAACTGCAAATACCTGGATTGTGTGGGACGTAGAAACTAACACAACTAATAAATAATGTACGATTCAACGCAGTAGAGAAGATAATTGAAATAGCTGCATTATTTCTGTACAAGAGACTTGGGGTCTCAAGTGATTTCTACTACTCATTTAGGCTTTCTCTGAAGTAGCAAATAAAATATTTGTCATAAAAAGAAAAGTAAGACGACGTGGGAATAATTTTCTATCAGATTTTTGTTATGATTCAGTAGAGTAATAGGTTATATATCTCTTTGTGAACACTTGCATTCATAGGGTCCGTGTATTTGCAAAAGGCAAATGGATCTTTCTGACAGTGAAACTTCCCACATATGTAAAGCAGAAACGAATAAATTTTGAACAACTTCAGAGAACCTGCTGTTTGTAAAGAAAAGAAAAACAAGGAGCAACAGAGAAAAATGCTGTTACTCCTAGGAAAAATATGTGAATTTTTTTCTGTCTAAGCTTTTAAAGGAAGAATAAAAGCTACTGTTTCCTTACATTTATTTACTCCTCAACAACAAAAATGACATGAGTTTGCAGTTCACTTAAAATCAGAAAGCAAGGCAGTTTTTGCACTGGTCATACAATGTAAGGTAATTCCCATGTGATCCTCTTCTAATTCTGAACTGTTAGAGAGGTGGCTGATCTCGAGTCCAGAAACAAAGAAGTAGAAACTTGCGGCACTGCCTGCTAGCCCGGCACAGCGGGAGTGGCAGCAGTAGGAGGTCTGTAGGTGGCCTCACTAGAGGTAGCCACACTATGCCTGCGGCAGCTAGTGGCGTTGGAAAATGTGCCCGGCAAAACAAAAGAAACGAGGAGGGACCATAGACTGATGTACCAGACCAAATTTATTGGCTGATGGACTCAGCTATGACCCAGACCACCAAGCACCAGCTCCTATGAGACACCAAATGCACTCCAAGGAAACCAGCACCAAGCAGCATCCAGAACACCAGGGACACAGGTTTTATAGTACAGGAAAACAGCAGCAGAGACTGAGATACCACCAATCGTGGAGTCCTGGGGGAGGTACATAAACAAAAGGGACATCTTAAGGGACCATTCACAGTATCAGGGGGAGGGGATACAACAACTGTAACCAATTAACAACTGAGTAACTTAGAACTTTCTAGTAAGAGGGGTAAGACTTCAGGGGATTGACATAGGGAAGAGAGAGAGGAGGCAGCAAACAGGGGAGGGACGTTCCATCAATCAAACTCAGAAGAATGGGGGAAACCAACAGCAAGCAAGGGGGTACATGGAACCAACCATTCAACATAGATCTTAAAATAAAAAACCCGCCGCAACAGAAACTCAAAAGCTTATGGATGATACATTGAAAATACACATCTGTGCATGGCATTTTCAGTATAGCTGAATGGTTGGACCACATCTGCTGTTGAAAGTGGGCTGACAGTGAGGTGGAACAGTGACAAGGAGACCCTGTGCAACACTGGAGCGTTTTCACACTTTGCTATTGTTGAGCCACAGAGGGCAGGGAGAGGAATTTCTGCTGACTTGGCAGCTTGTGAAACTCCTCTGCAGTTTCAGATATGGTTTCTCCCTGAGAATAAAAGTCCTGCAATTTTTTGTCACTAATCACCAAAACAGTCTATTCTTGAGTTCATGATATCAGACTGGTGTTGGTCTCATGGAGTGTGCTTCAGGCGAAAGAAGTCCTAGGGAGCAGAAGTAAAAAATCCTGTGAATGTATTCCTTGTGTTACGGTGCCAGTGAAGAGCTGGGCACAACAGAGCCATTTCACATTCAGCCACTGCCTGTTTCAATTATGTGGGTGACATCTTTTTGTTATATTTTGAATGTGTTCCTGAACCACAAAAGGAGCTTTCTTTTTTCTTGCCTCAAAGCACATTGAAAAATGAACTCAAACACGGCAGACTTTCATGTCCTTTTTTGTGTGAAAGTACTGAGAATTCCTTGGATTTATTTCCAATATGTTGAGTTGGAAACTGAAGGAAATTTTTTGTTACACATAAGGCTCATGTGTAAAATTGATTTTCAGATGTAGGTGTTTCCTATAACATGGCTATTTTCTGTTTTGATCAGCTTTGGCTTGTGTGGCATTATTGAAGGCTGGATGTATCACAGTGAGGGAGAGGTTCTGCAGAAAAAAAGGTAAATAAAAGAATAAATGTCTCAAAAAGAAAACCATTCAGGTTAATATCTACAGTTTGTCTGTGGACCTCTGCATCACCTCTAGTAAAAGCTGACATCATTTCAGAGCTTATTTGTCCTACTTAACACAGCCAGTTATGTTAGTGTGATAACAGTACTGAAATAGACTCTATTTTATTTCCTGGATGCACTTACTCGACATAGATCAGGGCTGCAAGAGGCTAATGGTTGTTTCAGAGCTGAGGTCAAATGCTATCTAGTCCCAGTGTCTTCTAAGTGCTCTATCATGGGTTGCTTTGCAAATCCACGACACAATAACCAGCATCAGAGTTTTGGAGCCCAGGTGACAATGCATGCAGTCAGATACTGAGCATATCTCATGGCCTCTCTGTCTTCTTCTTTTCTGGCTCTAGACTCACTTTGTTGATGATATGGATCCATCCCAACCACTCAGCTTCTTGAACTACAAACCCTTCATTCTTTATTTCTAGGGCTCTATTGCTACAGTGTGGTCCCTGTGTGTAGCAGGACTGCTCGGAGCAGAGAGCTTCACATATTCTTTGTGCTTGTGCAGCCTCTTGTCTGTCCTTGGCCTGACCACCGTGAATGGACAATGCACACAACCACAGGTCTGGGTCTAGGGTTATATAGCATAATTACTTCGAAGCTTAACATCATCTTCCAGCTTTTTCTATTTGGCCAGCTGTATGTTATGAATGCTTTAACTGATCAGGTTTTTCCATAGCTCTTCTGGTGGCCTCTGAACTATTAGTTCCAAACTAGAACTGCTACTTGCAATGATTTTTCTGTTAATTACGCCTACTATGGGACTACTATTAGACACAGTTCAGATTTTTGTCCTTCTAAAGGTGAATACCACAAATAACTAGTTCGGAATAATGTAATAGGCTTGTGGTGCAGAAAATGGTGTATAGTTTTTCTCATGATTGGGAAAATTGGCAATGGCAATGAGCCCAGATTTTCTGTATCAAAACTGAAGTTCTTCCCTGACTTTGCAGAAAAGGGTCTCACTCAGTTCTAGCTTACTCCTTTTTGGTGTACTGAGCTATGTGCAGGGGTTTGTATCTTCACTCTGCCATGCATCCTGAGAGCTGCTGTTCACAGGCAGAGAGGTTGGTTTTCTCTCTCCTGCCACTACTGTTTTTCCTGATGCATTTGCATTTTCGGATGTGCATTTGCTGCCAGTCTTGCAGCACAGTGAGGGAATCTGGCATCAGCAGAATACAGGAAGAAAGTGTATTAGATTCAACCTTGCTTTAATGGTGCAAGTCCCACTGGGTTTTGAGCAGTGTTATGTAGGTGAGGAAGAAAGATTTGATTTTAATGAGAGATGACTTGGCACCAGCAGCATAACAGGTGCAGTATGAGAATCCAGAGTGAAAGAGTTAATTCGCATTCTTTTCACAGAGATAGCTGTGAAAGAGCATATGCTGAATGTGCATTCCAGTTTCATTTTTTTTGTTTTTATTTACAGTGACAAATAATGTATTTCCCTTTAGCTTTGAGTGGTTCATAAACCTGGAGCTGATGATGAATATGCAGTTTACACTCCAAAGGCCCTGGAATCAGTGCAAGAAGGCAGACCTTAGAGTGGTTCACAGCACACTGTGCTTTCTGCTGTGATTATTAATCAGTCAGGCTTTCAGAGACACATGCACCATCCTGGCTACAGCACTTGCTTACTTCTCTCTCCTTTTGCTTGATAAACATGATATCTAAACCTCTGGGAAACACATAATAAATGTGTGACTTCTGTAAAAGAATGCTGAGCTCTGTTTGCTCTGAATTCATGTGTAAAGGGTTTGGTACACTTTTCAGTGGGTTGTTAGTTTCAGTCTTGTTTTCTTACATACAGCCTGCTCATCAATCTCCTGGAGAGCAAGATTGGCAGTTCTGGGGGAAGTGGTCTTGTTTCAAGTCTGGAAGTCATAAATGGTGTTGTGGGGTGTGTGTTGCTTTATCAGTGTGTAGTATTACAATTGAAGGAAATGTGCTGAAAGGAGAGGAACTGTTTTGAAGAAGTGGAAAATTATTTGGGACTTTGAACATACTACTGGTTAAATCTGTATTAAAGAAGTCTACATTTCAGAGTTGTGGTTGCCCACAATAGCACTGTACACAAGCAGAGAAAAAGAGATGCACTTGAATTACTTTGGGTTTCTTATGAACATAATAGGAGACAAATGTGCAACTATAATGAAGCAATGTATTTTTCTCTGGTCAGAAAAGCAACCTAGTTCCAGGCATTACAATAGAGCAGCAATTTTGTTCAAGTGATCAATTTTTCAGCTTTTCTGGTATAAATGGTTTGAAATAGTTATCATTGTTCTATTGACCTATCAGCAGAAACATGACCGATGTGTAGAGCTGTTTCATAGCCAGCTCCCTAGGGTTCTTCCACAGGGAAAAAGTGAGAGAAGGACCCATTATTATACTTCTTGCCACTCTCTGCACAACTGTAATCCTTAAGCACTAGAGCCTACATTCCTGAACTTGTCTTTTTGGAGGTGGAGGGGTATTTTGTGTTTGGAGGAGGTTACTGAGAAATAAGTGATGTGTTATCTTGCGCTTGAACCACTCTGGTAGCTTGCTGTCACACTGAAAACATCACTGAGCAAAATGAGGGAAGCTCTGTGCAATTTCCCTTGGTGCAGTAAATCAAATCTTTTCATTACCCAAAGGTAGACAGGAGAGAGGCTAGTGAATCTGCCCTGCTTTACTTCATGTTTCCAAACCACTCAGGTCTTCCTAACAGGATTTCTCTGCAGGAGGATTGGTACATGAGCTGAAGGTTTATTCAAATCTGTTATTCCCTTAGGACTCATGGGGACAATCCAAAAAGAGCTGCAATCCCAGAAGTTAAAGACACCACTGTATGATCAGAGACCACTACACTACCATGACTGGCTGCAGACACAGTAGTGGAACTGCTCAGTTTATCAAAACTTGCTCAGAGATGCATGGGTTCATCCTTCTTGCCAGCTTTGGAGTTTGCTGTGGTTATGAACAGTGTTTGTGCCCTGAGAGAAATGATAATGATGTTGAATTCTCTTGGTACTGACTAGGGTGGAGGAATGCTGTCACTCTAGAGAGGGAGGTTATGTTGCTGTTCTATGTACCTCATTTACAGCTAAGCAGAATTTAAGTCTTTACGACTGTCAGCCAGACACTTATAGAAACTTAGTCAATTCTCCTTAAATGAAGAAAAAGATGTCTTATTAAGAATTGTAAGATAAATATTTAGTTTTGTGTGTTTTTGTTTTCAGGATGAATAGGAGATACTTACAGAAAGCAACAAAAGGAAAACTGCTAATAATAATATTTGTTGTAACGCTGTGGGGGAAATTAGCATCCGGGGCAAATCATCATAAAGGTAAGAAATTCTGTTCTGTTCTATTATACTGTTGTATCTGTGGCCTCCATCAAAAAGCTCAGAAGGGTCTAGTCTATGCGACCTTTTCTCCTCATGTGTATTTCTGTCTCCTGATACTCGTTCACTAATCAGTATCAAAAAGTGGGAGCTTTCAGTGGATAGACTTTTACTAATTTATTGAAAGTTCAAGTATTTCACTGCCGTTTTCAGCATTCTCTGATTTTATGTCATTTTTTAATGATGGTATAGTTGAAAAAAATGCTAAAAAATAGTGATAAAAAAAGAGAATACTTTTGTCTCATAAAAATAGTTATACCAACAGATATATATGATGCAAATGAATTCCTGGAATGAACCCTAGAAAGAAACAATTTTTAGTAACTTATATGATACTTCTGTGTGCAGTTGTCTACCAAGACTAACTTCATGGATAATGTGTATTGAATGAGATTTTTTTATCATCAAATATAGACTGCTGCTTTGCAGTGTTTGATTTCTATGCTTCGCTCCTAACACCTGACCAGGAACTTTAGTAGCTTGTGACAATGTGAGATTTGTTTTCTCTTGGTCATTTCAGCCCTTAATATGTATGTATACATACCAGCACAAGCTGTGATGGATTATTTAATATTATAAAAAGGTCTTTCTTTGGCGTGTGTGTTTCTGTTAATCCTAATACAAGAAACAAGCTTTCCAGATTCACATACTAATGCCTTCTTATAGACTAATATAACTTGAAATGCAATCTGCAGTATAATAGGAATTTGAACTTAATTTCTCTTTGTCATATAGTGCCTGTTGATTGTTAATCTGCTTATACAAATCAGAATAAACTCTTAACAACCTGGTTAAAGTAAGGGTGGGACGTGGACATCACCACAAGCTAAGGAGTCAAACCCAGAGGAAGGATTCCAAAAAACCCAGTTAGTTAATTTCTCTGGTTCCATGTACATTTTATAATGTTCATTCTGATGTTAGAATTTCATGAGCAGGTATTTTTATATATCAAGCTGCTAGGTATTTTTCTGCTGTGTGAGGATACCTTTCTTCCAAATGGCCCACTGATTAAGGACTTCAGGGTGCAGAGACACTTCCTGCACAGTCATTTGCAAGTTGCAATTTGCCTGCAGACAAAACAGAATCTGAAGTGGTCCTGCAGGCCACCAAAGATGAACATCATGCCAGACAAGAGCTGTGATGACACTCTTTGCTCAGCCTTGTTCCCCCTCCAAATCAGAATATGGATTTTTGCTATGGCTTCCCAATTTAGTTGTCCACTGGAAAAGAGCCAAGAGATCCTAGCCTGCATTCAGAATTCTTTTGCTTTGATTATTTCTTTTTAAACATCTAAAAAGCCAATATCCAGACCATTTTGATTCCACACAGAAGGGCTGGTCAAGCTGTGTTTGCTTCTATGGAATTCAAAGTTTGCCGAAGTATGCTTGCTCTACTTTTTGGAAAACTGATGAGTAAAACCTATCACCACATATTTCATAGAAACAAATTATAATCATAAGGACTACTTCAGGAATTATTGCTTCATAATTGAGAATAAAATTGTCCACCACCAATTGTAGCTTTTCTGTGCAAGGGAAACCCCAGCAGAAATACACCATTGATTATCTGGACAGTGTTTGTTGTTTGAGCTTCAGCGTTAGAGCAGAGATAACTTAAGGAATATTTAATTTAATTTTTTAGATAAAAAAATGAAAAGTACATGGACCCCCCATAAAAATCAGATTATTAGCTGTAGGGACTTCTTTAAATTCCTGCAAGCTAACAAAAAGCTCCTTTTTCTTTAATTTGTATCTTTTCATGCCTTTAACAAAAGACATGAAGAAGTCTTGCAGGGAAAAATAATAACGAGAAGCATGACTTGAGTGTTTAATTTGGAAAAGCAGCAACTTCGCCTGTTGAGTTTCTTTTGGAAAGAAAAAAATATTGAGAATGATTTTGGCTTGTGGATTTAGTAAATCAGCTACACTCACTGTATATGAGGTATTTTTAAAAAAGCAAAATCAGAGTTATGCAGCTCAATTACCATTGATTTCCAAAAATACGGGGAGTTTAAATTCCCATGATGTCATAGAAAATCTTCCACCTGCTCTCACGCCAAAAATGGAGCTAAGGTACATTAAAGGAGAACTTGACACTGTTCACCTTTGCATGAAGTTTCTAAATACTGAGAAACGTGTGAGTTTTTTCAGCACTAATTATCCCTAGCATAATTAATCTTCATTTATAGAAGTCCTTACTAACATATTGAGATGACAAACCCTAATGACTTTGAAGGAGCCCCTACAATTCCAAAAATCAATAATCTGCATTAAAAAAAAATCTTTACTTTCCTATTGACTTACTCATACTATTCACTAGTTGCACTAACTTTCAAACCCATCTCTTTTTCAGAAAGCTATTGTTAAAGAGAAGAAAAAGTAAAAGAAGAAAAAGATCATCAGTGTGTGAAAAATTGTTTAATGAGCATTCTGCTCTCCAGGTAGACTTCAGGAGGAGTATAAACAGATGACTCTGACAGGCTCTCTCTAGGCTTGTTGTGCTTATTTCAGGGATATGGCACAAATGAAAACTCCCAAGTCAGCAGCAACAAAAATAGAGGCCAAAGCAGGCATGGTAAACCAGGCTCTGAGGACCAATTGAGCAACAGGGTTACAAGCTGGGATTTCAGATTACATCTTTTCAGTGTGATATGTGTGGGTGCCAAATCCATCCTTCTTTGTCTTGAGAAGTCTGGTTTGAAGAAACTTCTGCTCCTATTATCTTGACTGATAGTTGAAGTTTCATCATTCTGGACAGTACAGTAAGTTCAGGAGCTAAGAATGTTAAGAATGTTAAAAAGTATTTCAAACAACACAAAACATTCTTTCTTTTTTTTTTCCCTGCACACAGGATTACGAGTTCTTCAGTGTGATTCCTGGCTGTGCACATACTTATATTCCATTTATCCTGTTTTCTGTTAAAAATACCCCAGTAGCTCTGCAGTTTGGTTTTTTTTTCATTTTTTGGTGATGGGTGCCTTACCCAAGCACATTCACCTGAGAATCAGCTCACAGTACCAGAAGCATTTGTGTTGCAGTAGCTATATATGAGAAGAGGCATATCAGTCTCCAAAAGGATGCTGTCAAGTGTATGAGTCAAAAAACTGATAAAGACTAATCCTGATCCTCCTACACATTGCCAGCCCTTGGAAAACAAACAAACCTGTACAAGCATATAGTGTTTGCTGGCAGATATGGCAGGCAGGCATCAGTTCAGCATCACTGCCTCTTTGCTATTTTTGTCTTAGGGAGCATGAATTGGTTTGATGACCATTGTATCACAGCCCATGTTTAAGGTGTCAAGTGTTGGACTGGTCCTTTTGAGAAAAAAATGTACTGGTACCTGCTTACAAGCACTCCTTTCTAGACAGGAGGGTACTGTGACACAAAATTTCTACCCTAAAATGAAAAACTCTTTCAAAATACATAAATCTGTGAATTTTTTTTTTGGTTTTGTAAGGTTTTTTTACATTGATAATGCAATGAAATATTTATTTAAATGAAAAGTGCTTTTGAATCTAAGCATAATTCAATATTTTTCAAAAGACAAAACAGTAAGTTCAACATTAATTTTAAATCCTGGGAAAAAAAAAAGTAATTTAAAAATATGGCTAATGATGAATACTTGCATGCCAGAAGGAATTTGTTATGGAACTAGAAAACACTCTAGGTAGATAAGTAATTGAGTATTTTTTGACTTACCATGAAAAGTCATGATAATTTATTTTCATTTAAAAAAAGTCACTCAGAAGCTGAACTTATTCATCTGACGGCTATCTCTTCTTCCACCTATGGAACAACTAGAGAGCTACCTGCTCCCTCTTGTTTTCCTTTGAGTGAGCTGAGTGAGCCCGATTGGAGGTAATGCCATTCTTTGGGGACATTAGATATGTGGTTTGAACCGTGAGCTAAAGAGGGCACTAAATATAGGTCTCCCGGTTCCACTGTGGGGGCTCTAATATAAAGGATAAACAGATGCAGTACTGTTTTTTCCTCAGTTTGCACTTTTTTGAAGTACCTGTACTGTAACATTTGGTGGGAGATCTGACCCTGTGCATAAATTCACCTTCTGGTTGTGTGGACCTGTCAAAGGACAGAAGAGTTGTTCTGCATATTCCCAGGTTCTTTACTGGAATTAGAAAAAAATGTCTAATATTCAAATGAGAGAAGTTGCAGGCATGAAGAGGATGTGTGTGGATGTCTTAGGAGCTACCAGGTGAGGCTGGAAACTGTGAGTGGTCAAAATATTAGATGGACATATCCACTCATGTATTATAGTTCTATCAGTCCTGCTTCATCAAACTTTTTTGTCTTATTTGCTGTCTCAAACACGGACCATCTTATCTCTTGTGGAAGTTTGGCCCAGAGATAGATTCTTTTAAATGAGAATGCTTTGTGTGCAGCTTTCACTAAATTAATTCTAAGTGTAATTAATATTTAAATATAGAAAGAAAGGAAGATGATAGTTATTTTAGCAGGCATAGGGAAGAGAGATATTAGATGTTCTTATCTAGCTTGAGCATGATTAGAAGGTTTCAGTCATCAGGATCAGAACCTAATCCAAAAATTGCCATTTGCTTGAAGATAAAATAGAGCAGTCAGTCAAACACTTTTGTGTCAGTATCTGTCACTGCAATCTAAAATTTTAATACCATATCTGTTAGAATTCAGGAGATAACATTCCTTGGCCTTCTGCCAGGGTCTAAAGGAAAAAAAATCCTTTTATTGCCAAGGTGCCAGTAGTTCTGATGGTTCACTAGGACATGGGTGCAGAAATCATTGCAACAGCAGAGTTGTGCCTATTTCTTCTGGAGCTGCCAGCTCCATCACAGCAAATGGCTGCCTTCATTTTTGCCCCCATTCCCACCATCACCTTGGCTGTGAATCTTGTCTGTCCTTGAAGCAGCCATGGAGGGACATGTTCCAGTGTTGCAATGATATATCATGCATTTTCCCTTATACTGATCACTTAAAAATATTTCTGTTTATATTTGGCAAGTAGTATGTCTTCTTGAGGTTTTTCTAAGAAAAGGAAAAGGGCAGGGGCCCAGTTTTGTAATCCTGATGTCAAATTTTTATTAACTTTCCATAAGTAAGTACCCAGGGTAATTTTTTTAAATACTTTCAGATTTTATGTTGTGGAGGAAGAAGATGATTGCAAAAAAGGTTATATTCTTGTAAAAGTTATATAGTTGATTTTACAGTTTCAAATTCCAAACTTTTTAATATTTTCATTTATAGTGTTATCTTCCTTTAGATAACTGTCCTACTAATCAACAGATTCTTTAGCCAATTTCTGTTACAGAAGATTAAGCTTTCCTATACTTCTTTGTTAGGAAAATATTGTAAGGTGTTAGGACTGAACGAAACACTGATAGTATGCTTATTCTTCTGTTACTTGTTTCTCTCATGAGTAAATGTTGACATTTCCCTAATACTGGAATCAGACCTACTTTTCCAGTTTTATATTCTTGGTTTCAAATTTCTCCAGTCAAGTTGTTACATGTACTGAGTAATGCGTTCTGCTAGATTACTTTATCCCCGAGCCTAAGAAAACAGAATGATTATATTAGCACACCCCAGTTTTTACTAAAATCATAAGAACAGTATGAAATAAATTGTTACGCAGTATACTTTCTTGGATCTGTTGATCAGAATTTTCCTTTTTTTTGTTAACTTTTTAAGTGCTCAATTAATATAGCACATAATAATATATATTTTTATTAGCATTTCCTTATTTAAAATATTATTTTTGGGGCTTGCAGTTCTATTCTGAATTTTTCATTTGTCTAAATGTATATCATGTAATAGAAAATGTCTTAAATTAAGTTTTCCTTGGAGTTGAACAGGAAAACAATGGATGTTAAATGCAGCTGTGATCAGGAAGGAAGAGAAGGACTGTTTAGTGACCTGGAGACTCCTATCATACATCATGAAGAAGGATGCTGTGCCACAGCAAGCCAGTGGCATTGCTGCAGTTTCCTGTGCCCACTCCCCAGAACATTCCCCCTTTCTGGAAATGTTTTTATTCATTGAGTGTACTGGATACACTGTCTTTAAAGAGGATCCTTTCAGTATAGGCATGTAATATAGGACTTGTAAACAGGAAAGTTCTTACAAAATTTTAAAGGTAAATATCAGATGAGTTCACACAAATAAACCTTTTGAGGAAATGTAATTTTCTGTCTCTATATAAATACTTAATGCTGGTAACAAGAGTCTACTGAGTTATTCTGAGAATGGGAATCCTTATGTGCAGGAAAGCTCTACATGTACCTTATGGATGAAGCTTTCAGGCTTGGAATTTGACATGAAATGTAGAACAGGCTGTGTTTGGGTCTTCTGATGGCTTTGGAGCCAATAGTAGGATTATCTTGACATACATTGAACAGTCATGACAAGTTTATGTCCAATACCCTGAAATCAGCTTTCTGTGGTGGAGAAACCAAGCAGATTTTTCTCCACTGGTATGGCAACTTCATTTTTTCCTGTCTTTTTTCCTTGGAGAAATACTTCTGGGACTATCGAACAAGAATATAATTGAAAAGAAAATCTGAATAGTTTACAGTTTCCTTTACGTTATATTTTCTCCTAATTGACATATTAGGGTAATAAAATTTTTATAGGTCAAATATAATGAGTCAATATCATGTTACAATTATGGTCTGATCCTTAATGGTATCTGTGTGGAACTAGATGATCTCTAAGGTCCCTTACAACACAAACCATTCTATCCAGGTATGTGAAATTACTGTAATGGCAGGATTAGGACCAATTCTATCTTCAAAGTCAACATCTGGTTTCATGTATGGAGGACATATATTCTAGTGCCAGTATTAAGTTATTTTGTACTGTTCCTTACACTTTCCAATACGTATTCCATACAATCAGCAATGACTGTCCCATATGTGTGCTGGTATCTACTGCACACCCCATAATCCAGCTCAAAGGATTTCACATATTCAGATTGTTTGGTTTGTGCCTGAAAAAGCACATCCCATGTAGAGATTATTTCTATCACATTCAGGGCATATGTTAATCTAACTTTCATCTGTATTAATTTTCTGCTGATGATGTATAAATACTGTGCCCTTCTCTCTTGACACTCTTCACTGAATTTACTCTACAACAGTGTTAAATAATTGCTTGTACAATGTCATTTTTTAAAACAGCTGTTCTTTAGTCATACAGGTGCTAAGGAAACATTCAGAAGCAGTCAGCTGTTCTAGGAAGTATCCACGGAAAAATATTTTCTTTGTTTTGGTTTGTGTTTATAAAGTTTCTTTCTGAACAAAAAAATTGAGTTCTGTTCACTGGGGGGCTGAGGGAATTTACCGTTTTAAGGCTCACTGGGGCAGTCTTCCTCTTCAGTAGAGATTTAGAATCCTAGAATGATAGAATTATTAGGTGGGAAAAGACCTTTGAGATGGTGAGTTCATCCATAAAAGACTCACTGTAAATATGTAGTTTGTAATTATTTAAGAAGGCAATGTATATATATATGCATATGTGTGTAGAGGTACAAGAGTCTTGGATGAAAAGAGGAAAACGCGAAGTCAACACTGTTGAAATAGCTTACATGGACCATTTTAGTGTATTTTAAGTGCTCATGATTTATTGATGGGAGTTTCATAAAATAGTGGTGCTTTTCAAAACTAACTGAAAACTCAGGGAATTTTCCACAACATCTACATTTAGACATCTCTCCTAGGTCATCTGAAACACCTTTCAGAGCCCATTCCTTTAAGAAAGTGAGAACTCAAGCTTTAAGTGTAAGTGTGAATACTTCCCTGAATTCCTATAGCAAATAATTTATAACCTGTTGGACAGCTTCTGGAACTTTTGGAAACTGTCTTAGCAGGAGGACTCAGTTTGGATATTGTTCTTTTATCTGCCTAAAAGCTCTTCTTCTGCATCAGGGTCATAATATCTGAATAAAATTCTAAAGGTCTTGTTTTATTTGTAATTTTCAAATAGACTTGCATGTTGCAGTTCAGAAGCCAGTGAAATCTTTTCTGTGACAGATTTATTTATATCTGTACATCATTCTGCAAATGTCATTCTGTTGTGTTAAAAAAGATTTAGTTGTTAAACCTGGATTTTACATTTGTTTCATTTCTCCTTGTTGAGGTAAAATACACAGAACCAGAGAGCTGGTGGTGTGGGAAGAGACCTCTGGAGATCATCTAGGTTCACCTGGAGCAGGTTACACAGGATTCTGTCCA
The DNA here is from genome assembly GCA_013390045.1 of Picathartes gymnocephalus. Taxonomy (NCBI): domain Eukaryota; kingdom Metazoa; phylum Chordata; class Aves; order Passeriformes; family Picathartidae; genus Picathartes; species Picathartes gymnocephalus. The sequence goes on along the minus strand of WEKY01029198.1, from coordinate 20,993 downwards.
GGCAGGTCTTGAATATCTCCAGAGAAGCAGGCTTCACAACCTCCCTGCACAGCCTGTTCCAATGGTCTGTTACCCTGTTATGATCCAATTAAATAAAAAATTTTAGAGAGATGCTTCCTAAACCAGGACACTGAATTAAGGTGCAAATGAGACCATATGCTGAAGTGAATAGTATGGATTTTATTTAACAGTAAATATGAAGTAGAGACAGAGAGATAGAAAGAAATAGAAAATGGTGGGGGAGAGAAAAATAGTGACAGAGGGATAGATTAAATAGAAAATATCACCATGGAACCTCATGGTGTCCCATTGATCATCTTCTTCTAGTCATCTTCTGGTGGTGAGGGTGCCATAAAACAGAGTTCAATGGATTATACCTGTTCAGGCACAGTGGGAACCCCCAGGTGCCTTCCCTGGGGGAGACAAGTTTGACACTGTCTCTTGCAGCAGACTCTGGATCTGTTGTGTCACTTGGATCAAGTGCAGTCCCCTGGTGCAAGGCCTCAGGAATGAGCCTGGGGGGAGCTTGAGGAACCTTTGGATGGATTATGACACCCCCTCAGCTGCCCCTCACATGAATGTCCCGTGGATGTGGCCTTTACAGGGTGGGGAGATTTTATAGCTGAGCCAGTTTGTGTAAGGCAGGATGTGTGTCCATTCCCTCTGACCAGAGGTTGCTCCACACACCCAAAACTCTCCTCCTCCTCCCCCTGACTGGGGGGCACTGTGTGCAAACCTGGCCTCGGCAGATGAGCCTGTGGGCTGTGGCCTCCCCCACCCTGAACCCAGCCAGAGATGATTTTCAGGACAGCTGCTGAGTTTAGCTTTCTTGTAAACATATTCTTCTCCCTCAGCCTTGTTTACTTCTCCCTAGACCTGGGATAAGTGAACAATATTGTCACCTTTATCTTATCTCAAATTTCCGTAGGTGACTTAACTCACAGTCCAAAGTTCTGGTCAGGAGGCATATTCAGGGAGGGGTGGGTTTCAGGGGTGAAAGTTCTTTGCACAGTTTTGCCATATTGAGCAAAAAGTCCTTCATAACAGTGGTTAAGCCATTAACTATAACATTTCAATCTCTGACACACACTCACAGGAAAGCAGTTTTTCATCATTTTCAGACTGAATTTCCTGTTTCAGTTCCTGTTTGTTGCCCCTTGTCCTGTCACTGGGCATTACTGAACTGTCTGGGCCCATTCTTTTGGCACCAGCCCTTAAGATATTTGTATGCCTGCAGAGAAAGTCTGGAAGAACTCTTAAATTTTGCAAAGAAATAGTAGTGAAATTCTGACCTTCCCTTTGGGAGTGTGGAAGTACCATTTAATTGTGGCCAAGAGAAACCCACATCTGTACTTAGATGGGAGCAAAGCCATGACATACTTACTGGAGGATGGAGGCTGGCTTGGGGGTTCAGATGACAGAAAGCAGAAAATCATAAAAGAGCAGTCTGCCTTGTGCAGCTTTCTTTTACCAGGCTGAGCAAAGATTCTGTCTGTAATGATGAGGAGGCTGAGGCAGGAGCTGCCAAGTCTGTCTTGTTCTTTTTTCCCCATAGATTTGTATAACTCTTGTACTCAAATTGTTCTCAAGTAAATGCAGTAGACTTAGAATTCTTTTTGCAAAATACTTCTGGCTTCAATATCAAGTGCCCTTGAATGACTGAAGTATAAACCTGAATGTGTGGGTTATTTTGGGTGAATGCAGAGCTGCAGAAAGGATATGTACAATAAAAGTATTCTGTTAAGACCAACACAAATCCTGGGTGCATTGTGCCATTATATTTTCAGTGCAAATTATTAGAATTGCTTCAGCTGAGTCTGTGCTCCAGACCTGTGTATGAGAGCAGAGCTGTCTGAATTACTGAGAAGGTCAGAATTATTCTGGATCCAGGTTTTGAACCCAAGGTTATGTGTGTGTCTGATGAGTGGGGAGTAAGGACCAACAACTTCAGCCTTCAGTTCAATCTCTGTGAATAGAACTGATCATAGAGAAGACCAAACCCATCATTAGATTCCTTCAGTGAGCTGAAAGACTGAGGAAAACCAAAGTTTGGTTTTAAAAATCAGACAGATAGCAGAAAGTATTGTACCTATGGAAAACAAAATGAAGATATTTCTAAAGTAAAATACGTATTTAAAACTTTGTGCAATTTTGTTGTATTATGTAAATAGGCTACTGATAGAAAAAATATTACTGGTGCTAAACTTACATCTAAGATGCATTGGTATGTGTCAGACTAACTGTGGAAATTTTCTGAAATGGAACCCAGAAGGTGTCCTAACTGCTACACACTGCAGAGTGGAAAGTAAATATATTTCCAGTGAGTGAATATTGAGAAAAGAAGCATCTGGAAGAAATGGGAATTTTTGATTCTTAATTGCCTCATTCACCCCAGAACATCTGCCAGAGATATTAAGAGCAAGTATGACTATATCTGAGAGAAGATAAAAGTTTAAATAAGGAAGGAGGAAGAGTAATTTTGTGCCATCTTGTTACACTGCTGCACACTGTGCATATGAAAACTGTGTAAATCTCTTTTTTCCTGCTAGTTTTGATTAAAAATTGTCTTAGGAGAGTTAAAATACTGTTTCCTATGTCTATGTTTATGTTTTAGAAACCAGTGAAAATCCCGAATATCTCAATTATGAAAAGTAAATGGTCCATATTTTCTCCTTCATTGTAACAACACATAGTATGCTAGAAAGCTCTGTTGCAGAAGACAAAAGGGCATCCTGCTGAGGTTGTGCCCTGGAAACATCTGAGAGAAGAATTAACCTTTCATCCTCCTTAGACTTCTCCTGTTAATAGTATAGTTTAGGTGATCTCCAGTCCTGGAAAAGTCTCCTGGGGGATTGCAGGAATGAAGTACACTCAGGCCCTCTGCCTACTGTTAGGGAAGAAGATGGCATTGGATACAAACAGCTAAAAAGTGGGGAATTAGGAGGAACAGCTTTACACAGGGCTCACTGGTCTTATCTCATGACTTTCTTGCAAAATTGCAAGATGCATTTTCTGGAAAGAGATTTAAGGACAGAACACATTTTCCACCCTTCTTCTGCCACACCATCACTGTCACTAGGTTTTCCTGGGTTTACTCTGAAAAAGAGCTTGTAAAGAGGAACACGACCGAAGAAAAGAGAATAGCCACCAGAGAGGGGGTAGGTGTATTCTGCTTCACAACTGTGCAGTAAAGTAAATTGTGCAGTACTTTTCTCTAAGTGCTAGAGAAAAAGAAAGAATTTTTAAGCTGATATATTTTAAATTTTCTTTCAAAAAAACTCAAAAAACCAACTATAAGAAGCACTGCATATTGTTGCCTATAAAAATGTCATACTCTAGAACAGCTGTTTCTTATTTATAGAAATATCCCAAAAAGTTCAGAATCAGTAGCTATTTTTGGAAATAGCAAAGCACAAAAATATTTTAATCAGTTTGGACTAAGACCTCCAGTGAGAGAATGTAAATAATTTTTGTTTGTGTTAAAGGCCTTTAGAATTTAAATTTTTGGTATTTTTTTCTGAAAGTGAGAGCAAAACTAAATTAAAATACTCTGAATGGTATATGGAAACCATACTTCTATTTTTGCAGTGGTTTATTTCACCACAGGTCATGTTTTAGCCTCATTATTTTTTCGTCTTTCTGAAATAAACCATACTAGTCTGTTGGACACTATTGACAGTAAGTACTGAAAGTATTTTTAAAAATAATGATTTTGCTGAAGGAAATATATTTCTCAACTCTAGTTCTTGTTTCTATTTTCAAATACCAATTAGCCTAATGAACATTTTTAACCTAGATATACAATAAATCTTGTGAAGAGCTCCCATTTAAAACTGTCATACTAAATAATGGTGTATGGGGGGAAAAAAAATAGTAAAATATCCCACTAATCAGACAAATTTTGGCTACCAGAAAAGCTCTCCTAAAAATCTATCTTTAGAACAGATCTGAAGGAGTGATTATAAACTAATTTGCTTTTCTGCTGGGTGCTAGGAATACAGCAGTCCACATCTGAGCAGCGTTATGAACCACACTAAAAATGTAGGAAAATGCCAAATTATGTCTTTTCCTAATAGAGTCACTGTAGGAGAGGGGTATTAAACTATAAAATATCACTCAGTTTTTTATAACAATGGTCATTAGGAGGTAACAATTTCAATAGTTTTTAATGAAGTTTTAATGGGTTTTTGGCATTTATTTTTTACTTTGTTTATTTTATGGAAAAGTCTCCTAGGTTTATGCATAGCAAATATAAATAATTAAAGAGAAGTTAGATGGGAAAATGAGATTTCTTTTCTTACAGACAACCTGGAGAAAAATGTGGAAATATTACTTTACAGCTATAGAGTGGGATTTAAAAGCTCCTGACTATTTTTGTGTCCCTTTATTAATACAATGAAGAAATAAATTGGTGACATATTTTAAATCCAGGATGTCTGAGTCCTCTAAGTTTCTCTCTCTCTTTTTTTTTTCTTTGAAGGAGAAGTACACTGTTTAAAGAGAACTTTGAAAATCGGCCTTGATATGCTACTACCATAACTAGTAAAGTTTTAGAAGCTCCTGAAATAAAAACTAGGGGAGTGTGTTTCTTCCTCTTACTCAAGTGTTCTATTTCGTCCTGCAAGTGACTCCTCTGCTGGGTCCTGGCAAATGTTGTAGATCTTAAAATTCAACTTTACAGAGGGCAATAAATCAGTTGATATATTCTAGCTTGGTTAAGTTATACATATCTTTTACGATTCTTAGAGCAGACATGATCGTTACAGAGCACTGATCTCTGTTAGGCTTGTGGCAATGTCAGATTCCAATGAGGCCAGTCTCACAGATGAAATGACTAATGAAGGATCATGTAATATCTCTCCCAGTACAGCTGCTTCCCTTAAGGAGGGATCTAATCTTGCACACTTCAAATTTGGGTAATACCTTCTGGAGGTGCTTCTTTCTCTAGTTGCATTGATTGTACAGGGATGTCCAGCTTAGATTAGGCACTGTAGACATCCAGTGTATGGTGACGTGTCTGGTTATGTGGAGAATAGTTGAAACCCCACTCTCTTTATTGTAATAATAATGTAGTAAATGATGCTATAAAGTTTCAGAAAGTGAATAAAAATGTCAAGGTGCATTGCTGTGTTAAAATATTGCATGCTTCTACCTGGAAACACTTGTATGTCCTTGATTGTATATGTGTATGCATACATATAGTACTTGAGAAAAAATAATCAGGGACAAAACTCCAGCAAGCCTTTCCATGTTTGGACACTGCTGTGCACTGCTTTCGGGGTTCTGAACCGTGTATGAACTGCTGAAATTTGATTTCTGTTCTATCAGATGGCAATGCATTCGTGTAATAGTAATATGTGTGTTGATAGACTCTAGAAACAACTGTATGAGAAAGGAAAGGTGGATAAACCTGTGACTCCCTTGAAGAGATGAGGCAGAGGATCAGAAATAATCAGGTTACATCTGTGTTATGCAGCATGTTCAATAAAGTAAAAATCCAAGTGAAGAGCAATACAAATACCAGAGTGGTTGTGTGTGAAATAAAAGGAGATTCACAGTACCCATGTTTACTTTTTTATTGTGGGTTTAGTTCCGTAGAAATTATAGGTGTTCAGTCAACATAGAATTCCTAGACAAGGCATCACTTCCACGTAAAGAATTACGTGTTAAAACAAGTCTGTCCCACTGAAGTTGGGAAATGCTTGCTCATTCTGCTTCATCTTCAGTTTCTGATTTCCTGGTCTTTTTATTTTGTTTTATGATGATCTGCTAACTACAGCTGCACCTGAAGGATATGTGCTAGGATTCTTCTGATTTCCCTGACTTGTGAGCCCTGTAAAGATAAAACTCCTAGACTTAAAGATAAAACTGATAGATTTGTGTATGTGATCAGACAAGGTGTCTTATGAATGGCATTTTGTCAAAACCCCTTGCTGTTCAGCTTTTAAGGTAGTGAATTGAAGGGGAAGGCAATTTTTTTTTCAGGTTTTGTGACAGTCTTCCACAGGCTAAAGAAGATTACACTTGGCTCCCTTCACAGCATATCTGTGCTGTGGACATGGACAGTTATTTAACACTCATGTATTTTTTCTGGTGTGCATTTTAGAACTAAAGCAGTAACAATATTTGTGGTGAGGCAGTGTAGATATTTGTAAGGAATTGTGGGTAGTCAGTAATTTCCCCATTACAATTTCATCTACCCTTGGAAAGAGGCACAGCCCTGTGGATATTTATAAATAGTCTGCTGTCATTTTTGACACATTGTTAGGCGCTGGCAGACAAATACACTGCACTACGATGTATTGTACGTGGCATTCAGCTTTGCACTTGGGACTTTGAAAGTCAAAATAGCCCACAGATAACGACTGCTGCCCAATCTCTCAGTTATTTAACTAAAAACCACACCTCAGTGTAACATGAGGTCTGAGGTTTTGAGGTTCTAATATTGACCTCTATGAGGAAAATCCTACATTAAAGTGCCAAAAGGATCAAAGAATATGCAGTCATAAAAATGTATGCAGCCTGTAGTGGATGCTGTAGATTTATGTGCAGTAGGTCATTTGCCTATTTGTCTTCCTTGCAAGTTCCTATTGGCAACAGTTCCATTAAAATTCAAGCATTATTTTTTTTATTTTATTTTAGGGTTTCATATCTCCCACAGAGTCAACCACTCTCCTTTTTCCCCTTTGCGCTTTCACAATGGTGAGCAGCTGTGGATGCCTCTTTGGAATCTCCCTTTGGCATGACCAGTCTCTGGCACTGACATAACATCTTGGACAATGCCTCGTTCCTGGCACCTGCAGAGGCGTTGTTCTGGTTCTTGTGGGAGAGTGATGGATCTGGGTATTGGATAACACAGCAGAGGAGGAGCTGTGGGAGCTGGACCTGTTTGGAAGCTTGCCTTGAGCAGCGGCCCCTTCACCAGCCCTTTCAGCAGCAGCAGCACATCACCGTAGGCTTCTCTCTGCTCCACTGCAGGAGGCACAGTTGCTTGGCTGGTCTGTGAGTCTCATATTCAGTGCAAGAGGCTTGACTTCTCTGGGGTAATAGAAAATCAGTTTACTAATCATTTGCTTTTATTTTACTCCAGTTCCAGCAAACTCATGTCCAAGGGCTGCCCAGCAAGCTCTGCTGTACTCTGTACTTGTGTCCCAGCTGTGGTCTAGTTCCACAAGGTGCCTGGCTTATTTTGTGGATAGGCAGTAAAGAAAAAGGATCCTGAGCTGGCCTGATGTGGCCTCTTACATCCCTGTGAGCAATGTATGAGCTTCCATAAAGATACAGGATTAAGATGCCAAACATGAAGCCATGTCTTCATTGTCTGAAAGCGTCCCTGAATAATTAAGAAATTTTTTGTCCATATCGTTGTTTTGAATAGGTTTTTCTGAAGGTGTGAATTACTTCAGCTGCTTTTGTTACCTGACAGTCGTCAAAAAGCACACTTCTGGAGTTCTGGGGTCTGTGATATTTTTGCAGCTTCAGACTTTGGATAGCTATGAGGGTGGCCTGTATGTTTCCTATTGACAGTTTCTGTTAACCAGAGTTCCTTCAGAAACAAATGCCAGGGAGTCTGCCAGGAGCATCTTAAAAGGTACTGTTTCAGCAAGAGGACATATCTGAAAGTATTATCTACTGAGAATCATTGGGCAAAAATATTCTTCATTGCACTGCTCTGAATGGCTCTCCTGGCAGTTTCTCCTCTTTTACTTGGCTTGTTGGAATGTGCTTTCTTTTCCACTGTCTTGAAGAACAACTAGCCTCTTCCCAGGCCATCCAGTTTCAGTTCATAGACTCTGTCTAGATCCTTATTGATTCATCATACCCATGGCTCAGAGACTTGCTATTTATATGGAATCAATAATGTAGAGGGAAGGTTGTAGCAGGGGAGATCACTCCAAAAGAAGGCATTTCACAGTACTAGACATGTGCCTTGTTGGCAGTTTTTTTCTAAAGGCCTGAGTTAAGTTTCCCTCCTGACTCTGCACTTCAAAGAGCTTGCCTGGGGCTCTAAAGAAGCAAGCTGAAACTTAAAATTAAGATCTTTCTTTCAGACGGTGAACTGTGTGCTGGGACATCCTATGGAGTTTCTCCTAACACATACAGAGGAGTCTGATGGACTGTGGGGAAATCCTAGAAGGCAGGGGTGTAAAAAAAGGAAAAATGAAAAAAAAATGCAATTATATAGTTTTCAGGAAGGTGAGTGTGTATACATGTGCCTATGGTTTGTGGGAGGAATATTTCAAAGTAAATTTGATAATTTTCTTTGACTGACAGATTAAGTAAAAATGCATTACAGAGCTGCAAAGTGGAATGCAATATATTATAAAAATACATTAGAGAATTAAAAAAACTTTAAATTAGTACATTCTATCCAGTCATGAAAATAGATAAGGTGAAGAAAAACAAAACTAAAGAAAACCCCAAACCAAAAAAATTTAACACGCCATCTAAAACTCTGTGTGTAAAATAAAATGAGCCAACCAGAAAATGATCAAGGCAAGCAAGCAAGCAAAAATCTTGCAGAGCTTTTAAAAGGTGGAATTTCAAAAATTAAATGATTTTTATAGATTTTATGATAAATGTCATCACATATTTGTGTGATGAATGTATATGCACAAATAAGTGTTAAAAGGTATTTTCAGTATCTTTTGGTATGTCTTCATTTAAATATACTTCCTAGGTGTGTGAGTACACAGCTGTACATAAATACCTTTCTGTATAGAAGAAGGATAGTGAGTGACTAAGTATTCTGATGATTATCTTTGGAAAGATTTTGCACAATGGGAATCTTGACATTGGCAGAATTTTCAGGACTTTACCTTGACTTCACTGACTGGTTTCTATTGGGTCATCACTAAAATCCCAACGTGCTTCTATTATGGCAGGTTTCATCAGATTAATAATTTTTCAATATAGGTATTAAACAAGTGATGTTCATATTTGCCTTCAGAAAAAAAAATTGCTGCTTAGTTTGGAAGTCATGGCTTCCTCTTTACTCATCTTTATTTGGTGGGATTTATTAGATTTTCAAAATAAATTTGGGGGACTGTTGCTTTTCAAAGCTTGAAAAGTCTTAACATAACCTGGATAAGGGGTGCTAAGCATAATTTTTTAAAAAGAAATGTGAAATAAAACATTTATACTTTGATAATGGAATTCTTGTTGACATTTGGGTGCTTAAATATGAATTCACCATCTTATAATAGAGGTCTTTTACCTACCAGAAAAGTGGAGAGGGTCTTTTTACAAGAGGATGTAGTGACAAGGGGGAATAGTTTCAAGTTGAAAGAGAATAGATTTAGATAAGATATTAGGAAATTACTTACTGTGAGGGTGATGAGGCGCTGGAACAAGTTGCCCAGAGAAGCTGTGGATGCCCCATCCCTGGAAGAGTTTAAGGCCAGTTTGGATAGAGCTCTGAGCAACCTGGTCTAGTGGAAAGTGTCTCTTTCCACAGCAGAGAGGTTGGAACTAAATGATCTTTAAGGTCCCTTCCAACCCAGGCCATTCTAAGATTCTGTGAAATTAGTTTCTGGACCTTAATAAATGAATATTTTAATTGCAGAAGCAAGATCACACACAAGCAGTAGATGTATGTTGCAATGGAACTGTAATGCAGGGACACAGCTGCACCTTTCCTTGAGGAAATCACAGTTCCCCTTCCCTGGGCTTCAGGGCTGTCTCCATAGAGGCACCTCTAAGTGCTTGAGATACTTTTTAACAAGGATGAGAAAGCTGAAAGCAGGCCGTTCAAGAGCACTGCTGAATATACCTCTCCACCTTGTTGCACTAATCCTATTCCATAGAGACTTCCATACACACTGTTTTTCTTAAGGCACTCACTACTTTGGGTGAAGGTGTTGTGCCAGAGGGTCATGCAAATACAGGGAGGTAGAAACACCCTTTTTTTTTTTTT
>WEKY01029198.1:0-11066 GCA_013390045.1 Picathartes gymnocephalus | reverse complement strand
TTTTTTTTTTTTTTTTTATGCATCCCTGAGACCCTGTTAATTTGTCATCTATACTATATGACCATTTGGGTCAGCTAGAAAGAAAAGAAAATTAATAATGAGAGTCACATTAGGGAAACAGGAAATATATTCCCCATAATTGTGTAAACTACAGGCTTCTGACACTCTGAGACTGAGGAGAAAATGTGGGGGGTTTTGTATTCTGCCAAAGGCTGAAGGGTGCACTGAGACATGTGCTACCGTTTCTTGCTGAGTCAAGATATTTGGCAGAAGGCCCAAAGAGAGAGTATGAGAGAATAAAAATTCTTTGAGCCAAATGTTCTTTTGAGTGCCTGAAAGCTGGATTAGTCTTTTTTTCTCTGTGAAATCATATAATTAGTAATCTCAAGCATCAGCCTAGTAATTTGCAAAATGTCTGCACACTTTAATATATCGTTTGCTTAACATGTTTGATAACAACCTCAGAGATACTGGGGCTTTTGAGTGTAGTATTTATAAACTGCACCTCACCCTGAGTGTTTTTCTACCAGTTCTACACAAACTTTCTCCTGGATTGTGTCAGCCCACAGCTGCTGGAGAAGAAATGTGGGAAGCATCTCAACTACAAAAAGTAAAGTCGCTCCATTTATGTCCCATAAGGAAACACACAGCCTTTGCTGCTCTCATCATCCTCTCCTCCACTCCACTGCCCGGCAAAGGGGGTGGCTGTGGCAGAGCAGCTCCTCTCTGGGCACCTGCAGTGGGAGCTGGGGTAAGACCCGGCAGGCAGGCTGCAGTCAGGGAGCCCAGCTTGAGGTGAGGACTGGGGTAACATGCAGAAGCTTCTTCTGCTCCTCTTCCAGTGAGTGGACATTTAAAGAGCTGTAAACCCAGCAAAATGATTGTTGCTTATGATCTTGTCTCTGAATGCTCTGTGGTTTTGTGAACCTAGAGACTACCTGATTTCAAAATTAAAAAGTCGGACCTAGGAAGGGCAACACTCTAGACTGAGTGGGGTCATATGAAGAGAAAATAATCCTTCAGGCTACCTGAAAAGCAGTTGTGTTTTGAGTTCCTGTTTCTTTGGCTAGAAGTTTGCTATGAAGTCATGATTTGTAGCCATCACCATAAAAAGGCACCGACTTTGCTGAGAGAGAGGAGGTAAGCTTATTTGAGTAAGACTGGCTCACTCCTGCCAGAGGACTGATTGAATACAATTAGCCTCAGTAAGGCCAGGAGATGGCTGTGGGCTCTCCAGGTCCAAGAGATCCTACATGAAGTGCTCCATCTGTAGTTTTTGTTTGTGAGAACAGCTGGGACTATGCTAGCTTGCTACTTCATTCCAGCAAGTCTTTTCCTCTTGTAGTGGAGATAACTCAGCAGTCTGTTTCAGTGCATAGATTTTGCTATGGGAATATCTGCGGCTAGATCTCACAGATTCACTAGTGAGCTCTTCTCAGGGGAATGCTTATATTGTAGTTTTCCTTGTTTTTTTTTTCCAAAAGGGAAAATGTCTTCCCATACAGATGGCTGTAAATGACGGCTGGCAGACTAACTGATGGATGAGATTTTTCTTTGGCACCGTGCAGAAGATTATGCTTGGCAATGTGACTGTGGCAAACCATTCATTAGTTCAGGTTTTAAAGGCTACCGGAGATGCTGTGTGCATAGTGCTGTCATACGAACTCCGCTCATCATTCTTCACCCAAGTGGACTAACTGGGTTAATTGCCGGGTAGAGGAGCTGGGCCAGCATCTGCAGAATAAACACTTATCAAGAATGACTCTTGTTATTTTAAAGCGGTCCTCTCAGGAGAGAAAACATGTTGAATCCAAGAAGCCTGGGAGGAGCTGCAGTTAGTAGTATTTTCTGCATGTGTGTTGCCTACAAGTGGCACTGCAAAATATTCCAAGCAATCAGCTATGTTTTTTTAGCAATTCACCTGAGAACATATCCCAAGATGCAAGAGACATCAGATTAAAAGAGAAATGAAAAACAATGCTGTACTTTTAACCTAAATTGATTCTCCACTGGTGTAAGTAGAGCATACTCTATCTGAACTTTTCAGTGCCCAAAGTGAATGAGTGACTTTTAATAACTGTAGCTGAGGTACAAAACATGGAAATGTGAATGCAGTAGATAGGACCTGTCAATAAGGTGTGCTTGGAGGGTTTTCAGAAACACCTGTATGGGAATATATAATATATACACAGATTAGGGTTGCCTCTTCTCAAGGCTGAACAGACCCGGCTCCTTTTCCTTGTAAGGGAGATGCTCCAGCCCCTTAATCATCTCTGTATGACCCATTCCAGGAGCTCTTGCTCTGAGGAGCCCAGAACTGGACACAGCACTCCAGATGTGCCTCACTGGGGCAAAGTGGAGCAGCTGGATGACCTCCACTGACCTGGCAATGCACCCCAGGATGCCACTGGCCACAAGGAAACACTGCTGGCTCCTGACAGCTTGTATATATACGATGTTTATACATATCTGAAGGGAGGTTGTCAAAAGGACAAAGCCCTACTGTGGTCCCTTCCAACCTTACCCATTTTATGATTCTCTGATAGTGTAGAATAGGATAGCACAAAATTAGCATTTTTGTCCTGCTGGTACTATAGCACAACCCCATGTGTCATCTGAAAGTAAAGCAACATGAGTGCCTTTCCTGAGATGCACCACAACTGTGTCATGCCTCATTGTTACCACTGAGGACACAGGAATTACTGCTGTGTCTGTAATTGATTTTTCAGTTCACTGGCCAAACAAGGGAAAATACCAACAAACAAAAAGAAGAACACCAAGTATGTTTTTAAAATATAAAAAAACCCTTTGTTTTTGATAATTTTCCCAATTTAAAAATCATAAGTTTTGAAACCAATTAAAAAATGGACAAAATAAAATTAAAAAACCCCTTGTGGATCCATTCTCTTTGTTTTTATTTTATTTAATAATCTTAATTCACCACAGTTTTCATAGTCGCATGTCTAGACTATATATCATCATTTGCTCAATCACTGTAAGAGGTGGTGCACATTCAATCATCAGCATATCTTAGTTTCAAATCCAGACATAACCTTTATTGAAAAAAAGAATTACTCTGTCATGGACTTTCTGATCCAAAAACCACCTATCAAACCAAAAACTTCAAGTTCAAAGAGTATTGAATTTAATCTTTGAAGGTGATGTTCACTAAGGTTGCTGTTGATGTATATCTACCAGTGCTGCTTTGGGAGTTAGGCATCTTTTCCTGATGTCTGTGCTGCCAGTTCTCCCTCTGGCCCATGGAGCTGAAATGGAGTTGTGATTTGTTTTATGTTCACAAAAGCAAACTGAAGCTTGTGTTCCCAAAATCTTGGCTGCTTTTTTCCCAACTGCACTAATGACTGGTCAAATCAAAGATTTTACTCTTAACAAAAAGCTTCACATTGCTTGTGTCCTTACATGACAGAACTGCAGTAATATCGGAATCATTCCTGATAGAGTAGAAATAAACTATGTTCAAGTTTTTCCCTAACAGCTGTTACGTGGATATTACAGAAAATATTGATGAATGTTGAAATTAATTGAATGAAGGAATTGAATAGTGTATTTGTTTTCATATATCTTTGTCTGACATTTAAAGAGAAAGTTTAGATGAAAGTCCTGACTTGGCTGTGGTTATATAAGATTTTGATTGCTTAGAAGTGGCAACTATTAACCCTTATTAAACTATTGAAAAAATGCAATAATATTGTGTGGGAATGTGCATTTTGTGTGTATGAGGGAGATCTTGCAAGTTCAGTTGTATCCTTCCTCTCTACAGTGACACACTGAGACTGATATGACATCCTGAAATTGCTGAAGTGTAGCAGAAAAATAACCTACATTTGTTTTCCTTGTCAACCAGTATGAACAAAGCAAATAAACTATGTGAACAAGAAAACCCTCTTTTTTTCCCCTGGTCATTTAAGGGTAGGGCAGTGATCTAAAACCCCTTCTGGAAAAATGGTAGATTATAACCACTAATTTTATTTATTTTACCCATAACACCCAATCACACATTTGTTTGAATACTGTAGTGTAGAATAGTGACTAATCACTTAGAGAAATGGATGAAGTAAGTTGACAATGTCCTGAAATAATGTCTATTTTTCCTTACAGATGATTATTTAAAAGTCATTCCATTATGATCATTAATGTGGATATGCTTTACATTAATAAAAAATGCATATGTACCTACTTTGAAAGAATGGGTTACTGTAGTATTTCATATGGGACATCTTCCTGATCATACCCAAGATGACAAAAAGTCTAAAGTGTATAAAATATTAGATGCAATGTGGATTGAGAGGTTCATTTTGTTAGGTTGTGGGGTATCCTTTACCTACTGCATAGAAGTTTTAATTTCACATGAATGTGACAGATACTGTACTTACTGCACTGGAACTTAATTATTTGATAGCATAAGGACCTGAAATCTCTACATTTCCTCTCAAGGAATTTTCATGGCATTTCCTAGATGGCAAATAGAAACTAGACGATGGTTAGCCCACATTTCTCAGTGTTTGAAATATCTTTGTATATTTTTGTAGGATGTTTTTGCTTTATACCCAGAAAATTTCAAAGCATTTTTATTAAAGATTCCCCAAATACTATAAATAGTATGTGGTTATTTTGTGTTCTCTTCCATTTTTCATATGTCTTTTTGCCCTTTGAAATAATTTTCTGTATATTCTGTCTGAATATGACTGTTTCATTTTCTTACACTCTTTTTCCATAAAAGTCTTACAACACCTGATTTTCTCCACCTAATTACTACAAAGGAGGCCTTTGAAATTTCTATTTCAGTGTGAAAATTTCCCTCAACAGAATTTAAAAATAGCTCTTCTAACTGGCTTCCGTTCCTGATGGCTACTGGTGTACGTTGTACTTTATTTTCCCTTTGCAATTGTATTATGGCATTTCTGTAGGCACAGTAAAGCAGTGCAAAGTTATATGATAAGAGAGTGAGGACACATCATTTCAGGATCAGTGATATACAGAATACAAATTAAAACTAATATAGTGAAAAAGTAAGTGGCTTGAAGTTCTCATCCTACCACTAAATTTACTTTCTTTTGTAGATTCAGTGTCTAGGGTTTTTTATGTACCTTTCATAAAATACAATTTAGTGAATCTGTGTTAGGATGAGTGGGTATAAGGCATATAATTGCCTATCAAAATTAAAGTTAATATGAACCTGCAAAAGCAGGATGTGTTTGTTCTACTATATATTATACATACCCAATATGTCCTGGAATAATTTTTTTCTTATTCACAAATAAAGAACTTTACAAATGTTTTATTAAGAAAAAAATGACTATATTTATTTAAATTGCTTTATTGGCATGTATACCAGTGGAATTTTTTGAAAAAGAATTAAAAGTAATTTTTGGGGCAGCCTATGCTAGTAGCTGTGAAAATATTTGCTCATTGTCATCAAAGGTAAGAAACAGCAGAGGTTGCAAAGTTCAGGCAGATAGTATGAATTGCTTTTCTTATCCTCTACTGAATTAAAAATTGCAGTTAGAAAGTGAAGAGAATCAGTGTTTGTGCATAAAGAGATTTTCTTCCCTCCTAGATTTTTGATTTAAATGTAACATCTCAGTATATCAAAATCTGATGGATCATGGGTTAATTGCTTACATTGTGTTATATCATTTCAGCTGTAGCACAGCATGATGTGGTGGAGTGTAATCAAACCTGACATAGTACAATACTTTGAGTGATGACAAAGACTAGACAGTTCACTGGAATTTGTTATACTGAGAAATGCATAATTCCCCAATGAAATATTTCGCAGTTTATGTTTTGTTGATGAAGACCTGGAGTCTAATTGCTGTCTGTGGTTTTTGCCTCTAGGAACATTCATGGGGTCCATAGCCTACATCAAGTATTTTTTCCTTCCTTAAGCCGTTTAGGAGCTGACATTCTGAAATAACAACAGAGTGAATCCAGAGATCAGTGTTGGGCTCCTGTTCTTAGGGCTTTCTCGTTGTGGAAGCTCTTGTTTATTGCTTGACATTGGTATATTAAAGGTGTCTGAAGCATTCAGTACACAGGCTTTGCATAAATCATACAAAAAGTTAAATAGCAGCAGAGAAAAAGGACACATATTTCTTCACATAACTAGCATTCCTGCCCATACAAGGTTCTAGGTCAGTATCAGCTAATGTTCAGATTTTTTTCTCTCCTTCATCTGATGGTAATGAACTACCCCCATGAATAACTGGTCTTGTACAAGCAACCGCTGAAAGTTCAGTTAAAACCTTTTCCAGATTCCAGATCCTTTGGTAACTGGCTGCTGAACCAGAAAGGGTATTTTGGTAGCTCTCCTCTTACCAAATTGGTCCTCTCATTGGACTCCAGCAGTATGATTCTGATAATCAGTCAGAGCAGCATGGATGTGCATAACAGGTACAGATATGGAATAATGAAGATTGTTCTGTTGCCTCCCTTGTTTGAAAGATTTCGTTCCCCTTGTTCCCAAACTTACTTTGCAGTGCTAGGTAGAAAAAATTAAAGTGTGATTCCTTGGTAGATTTTATTTCTGGGTTTTGTTTGAGAGCTTTCCCTGTATCCTGCCAGTCGTTCTTTGCCTGCCTGTTGGAAGGTTTTGGAATTCCATGTCTGTTCTGGGCATAAAGTCTGGAGATACGGATTCTGAAAACACATGTGTGTATGGGTATTTTAGCATTGATATACTTTCATTTCAAAGTTTCTCCCATAAGGAAAAAAATTAAATTGGTAGAGATACACAGCTGTTTATGGGAGTCCAAAAATTAATGTAGTTTCTAGGTTAGTTTTATGTTTCTTCTTCCTGCTTCACTGGAACAGGCCCATACACAGCCTTGTCCAGCTGTTCTTTAGCCAGTGTTTTCTGCCTGAGATAGTTATACTACATTTGGAAAAGAGATCAACTCTCCATTCTAGTGTTAATACCATTGCAATTCTCATTTCATGTGTGGTAGATTGCCTTACAGAGACAAGTTTAATGTATTTCTAATTAAAAAAACCCAAATTAAACAATATGGTGTTACTTCTCGAAGTTATCAAATTGTTCATCTTCTTATTTTCACAGCTCACCATGTTAAAACTGGGACCTGTGAAGTGGTGGCGCTTCACAGATGCTGCAATAAGAATAAGATAGAAGAAAGATCACAGACAGTGAAGTGTTCCTGCTTCCCTGGGCAGGTAGCAGGTACCACCCGGGCAGCTCCTTCTTGTGTTGATGGTGCGACTCCTTCTATTGCTTCCTTTCTTTGTGTTCCTAGGAGTTTTTGCTGCCTTAAGGTTGTTAATGAGATCCACTCCATTACAGTTAACTATTTAAAATAAGAGTAGGAAAGCTTCTCTGTTTTGAAGGGGATATCCAAGGTGAATGGGAGGAAAATGGAAATATTAATTATTTGCTATTGCTCTGTGGAAATGCTAAACAAAATTATTAGATGCTAGTGAAAGAGGCCTCTTGAGAGGCTAAATTTGATCTAACTAAAGGAGGACTCTTGGAGTTGTATGAAATTAACTTAATGAAAAGTATTTATGCAAAACCTACATAACCATATAATTTTCATGTGCTACAGTCTTACATCTAATTTACATATTTATCACACTGGAAAGAAACAAGCAAACAAACAGAACACAGTTCTGTCTGGTTTTTAATCTTTTTAGACCTACACAATTATTCCTATTCACAGTGCAATATTAGTGTCTTACTTAACAATTCTGGTGTAGGCTCATATGTTTTATTTGTGAAAATACGAGCTGATTTTTCATATCTCTTCCTCTGAAAGAGTAGCAGGATTCACCCTTTACATGATCTCTTTAATGCTGATAGGTTGTTGGCTGTCAGAGAAGCTGTAAATATGTCATCAATGGGGAATAAATTTAATCAAGCTATACTAGGCTATGTTATACACCAAGCTAAAGAGGAGATTCCACTTACAACTTTGAAATCTGACTGAGCAAGATAAAAATGAGGTTGGAAAGAAATGCTGTGAAGAGATTGACTTTGAAGCACATAGCACCTTTTGCAAATTGGAAACTTAATTTCTTTTGAAGGTTCTGAGGTGGCTGAAAATCACAGACTAGCTGTCAGTCAACATAGTTCTCATATTTTCCTGGAAAAGAAAAGAAATTTTGCAGCATAATGACATCTTAAAGTGTCCATTTCAACAAAATGCAAACACATTTGTTTTCTCTTGTAGCCTCAATAGTGGAGCAGAAATGGTGGTGCCACATGCAACCGTGTCTTGAAGGGGAGGAATGTAAAGTTCTTCCAGATCGTAAGGGATGGAGCTGTTCCTCTGGGAATAAAGTGAAAACAACTAGGGTAGGTATGATACCAACCTGACATGTTACCAAGTTTAAAAAAAAAAAAAAAGTACACAGGAAATTGGAGGCACAAAGAAGACCTAAGCTGAGACGACTAAAGAAGAATGGGAAGAGATTTGAACTGGGATTGGACTCCCTGGTCCCTCACACTTTTCTCAGCATACTTTTCAATTGCTTGAACATAGTAAGCTGTGTGCCAGACCTTCTCAGGTAAGCACTGGGATAGTAGACCTGATCCCTTCAACTAGCAGTAATGATCAAATGCATTATAACCTAATATGTATGTCTCTCTCAAATCAGTTACACAAAGTCTATACACTTTGCTAACCTCTTCCTTCAAAGGATAGAAACCAAACATTTTTATCAGTTACATGGAATTACCATGTTTCTACAGAGAAGCTGCTGAGTATGGTAAGCATTTGGTGTGTTGTTACAGTATGATCTTGTTCTTTCCATCTTGTATGACCATGATTTACTAAAAATTTTGACAGAGTTTCAGGGAGTTTCTTTCCTCCATTTAACACTTTTCATATTATTGGATCAAATTTATATTAACAGAAATATATTTAAAGGTCATCATATACAATGGCTGACAACAAATTAAACATGCTGTCATTTTGCATTTTAGTGGCTAAGACAAACAGAAGTAAAACAAATTCTTCACATGAGCATTAAACACACAAACTTCCTAAAACTACAGCATTGTATCTTGTCAGGGTCAACACGATTCTTCATCAGCATACAAAAGATGAAAATGTACTCTGAAGACACATATGCATGTGTTTAAGTATAAACACCTCCCCCCTGCACCCCAGCACAAGTACTCATGACTAATATTTCTTTTAAGTATTTAATACTTTGTAGTGTCAGGCCATAATATGCTAGATTGGTTTTTACTCTATGCAGATGTTTGAGTATGTATGTAATTTTATTGAAATCTTCCTTGCATAGGCACTAAATTTCTGGTACACATTGGTTGTGGCATAATGTAGCATGCACTGATCGAATTATATTCCTTCTGTTCCACAGAGAGGTCTATATGTCTCAGTTTCTGTATTTATAAATCTCCAAAACATTTTGACAGTCTTTGAAGGAAGGATGCTTCCGAAATGTTTGTTTCACAGTTCCCTTCCTGAATGCACATTCAGATGTGTTTCTTCTGAAGATAACCTTGCTGAAATGCTGCCCACACTTAATTTTGTACATGCCAATGCAAATCTGATCATATGCATGTAAAATGTATGTGCGTGTGTAATAGAATCAAAAAGAACTAGGCAGATATTTAATAATAGTAATAGAAAACGAATTGCTTATGTTTTGAAATGTTTCCTGGTTATTACTACACGACTCTATTAGGGTTACAGAATACTTGCTGTTTTTTATGTTTTGAGAGAGTTTAACAAATTGTAAGTAAAAATGTGGACCTGGATTATATTTCTGTAGGAAAAAAAGAGGTCACAAAAGGGGGAAAATCAATTAGGATTGCTTTAAAGAGATTTCTACTTAAAAGATTGTCAGAATATAGGTTTCTTTGCATTGGTTGAGGTTATGAAATTTTTTCCGCTGTTATGGATCTAAAGAAGTCCAAGGCTCTTGTCCTCAGGAGCTTATGCCTTTGTTGGTGTTAGACTTTTAGGTCTGTCTCTTTGCAGTGGCTGGAATTTTCTTGTTCTCCATGGTGGGGGTAATCCTCAGGACTCATTTCATACCTCTTCAGTAATGATGCTGTGGAAAAGCCAGTCGCTTTCTATATTTGCTGTCATAAACACTGATTCAGTATAACGGCTACCGTAACCTGCTTACCGACCCAGCACCACTAAAAGGAAAATAGTAGTTACCTCAAATCCCCACCATTTGTTCTGCCTTCTAGTTTGTGCAGATACTGTATGTATTTCTCCTTCTTCCTTCATTTCCCACACAGCTGCAAGGCTGTTCTGAGACAATAGCAAACTTCAATTCAAATTTCTGACTAAAAGTTGACCTAAGTCATTGAAACTGCATCAGAGACAGGTGAATGAAGGTCTCTGTCTTTCAGATACAGGGAGCTGTGATTTTAAGAGACATCATTCTGATGGCCAGTAAAGTATATATTGATATTGGAAATATGAATATGGTTCTTTATGTTAAGAGAGTAGCTTATTATCAAATGGCAAGTACTTTTCCCTAATTAGTATTTACTACCATATTTTTGTAGCTCCTCTTTCTGCTCCCCAAGATCTATATAAATAAATGGAAAAATTCTAAATTGCTCTCTTTTTTCAAAATTCTCCCCCTGCCCCTTTTTTTGAGAAAAAAAAAATTAACTGTACAGAGAGCCAGAATTAAGAAGTCATGAATAATAAGTGTCTGTCAAATGAAATAACCCATATGTGATTATCATATATAATGTAAAAGCATAAAGAAACAATGGGAACTGAACAGCTTGGGTGATTTAAGTTGATTACAGGAAAACCTTCTCAAGGCTTTCCTGAAAGGCCAAAAAAAAGTTTATCTTCACCTCCAAATATTTTCTGTAAGTTTCCCTCCTTCATATGCCAAAATCCTAACTCAATTACCCTCTGAAGTGCTATCTTCTCTTCTACAGGATACCAAGTTCAAAAGTAACACCTACATTTCCACATCTGGAGCTGTTAATAGTTAACCTTTATGTTAGAAATAAAACCAGTGGAGGAAGGAGGTATTTTGCTTGTTCATCTCTGTTTGCATATTTCATGTCAGTATTATAAAAAGTTATG